>JAHXMU010000250.1:1499397-1531574 GCA_019455685.1 Philornis downsi
CGAAAAGCGCTTACAAAGACATTTTTCTAAACGAAGATTTGGTATGAAGACACTTTTCTACACGGAAAGTTTGCATGAGGACACATTACTATGAAGACACTTTCCTATACAAAAAAACGCGCATGTAGACACTCTTTTATACGAAACGTACGCATGAAGACAATTTTCTATACGAAAAATGTCTACGAAGGCATTTTTTAATACGAAAGTGCACATGTAGACACTTTGCTACACAAAAAATTAGGCACGTTTTATACAAAAATGCGCACACTTTCCTGCATGAAAAGTGCGTAATTAAAAATTTTTTATGTAAAAAACGTCCATAAAGTCGCTTGAAGACATGAAGAAAATTTTTCCATGCAAAAAGTACATATAAAGACACGTTTCCTTACGAAAAGACGTCATGAAGACACGTCTTTATGAAAAGTGTCTATAAAAACACTTTTTTTAAAAAAGTGTGGACGAAGACCCTCTTCTATACGAAAAGTGTTTTCATACTCTTCTATACGAAAAATATCTACGAAATCAATTTTTTAAGCGAAGGCTCTTTTCTACACGAAAAGTGTCTGTGAAGCCTTTTTCCTACAAGACGAAAATAGTCTACGATTGCATTAATGATAACTTCCTATAAGAAAGCAAGCACCCATGAAGATAGCTTGCTCTAAGTGGTTATGACGAGAGCGGTCCCAAAAGGTATAGATAGTGTCAATAGTTTGAAAAAAATTATTTTGGTGAAAAGTGGCAACTTTGTGAAACATATGTTTTAAGTTTCAAGGCGCCACGTCGTTCAGTATTTTTGTTTGAGCCATCAAAAATAAACAATCTCAGCGAAATTGCAAAGATTGAAAAAATTGGTCGCCGTTATTTCAATATTTCCATTTGAAAGGTCTCAGTCCAACCAACATTAAATCCAAACTAGATTCTACTTTGGGGGAGTATGTTCCTTCGGCTTTAAAATATTGGGTAGCAGAGTCCAAACGAGACCGTACGAGCTGCCATGGGCATTTCAAAAATTGCTATACATCGTACATTGACGAAGGTTTGAAGATGAGAAAGCTGTGTGCAAAAGATGGGTGCCGCGATTACTTTCAATAGAGCAAACACGACGTCGTGAAGATGTTTGGCGGCGTTTCACGGCAATATAACCATAGACATGGGTCCATCACTCAACACCTAAAACAAAGGAACAGTCAAAGCAGCAGACTCGAATGTGAGAATCCTGTTCAAAGAAGATAAAGACGGTTCCATCTGCAGGCAAGGTTGTGGCATCTGTTTTTTGGGATGCGCATGGAATTATATTTGTTGTTTATCTTCAGAAAGGAAAAACCGTCAACGGCAAATATTATGCTAAGTTATTGCAGCATTTAGGTGATGAAATTATGGAAAAAATCCGCATTTTGAGCCTCATAAAAAATTACGTGTTGTTTCATCAAGACAATCCAAAACTAATGAATTAAGTTTTGAATTGCTTCATCACGGACTTTATTCGCCAGATATAACTTCCAAACTTGAAAAAATGGTCCGGTGGTAAAGATTTGCCAGCCATGAAGGGGTGGAGTCTACGGTTGATGTTTATTTTAGGAATCTGACAGTTCTTACTATAAACAGGATGTAGAATATCGCTGGAAAAAGTGTATCGAGTTAAAAGGAGATTATGTTGAAAAATAAAGACAATTTGTTCCAACTTTTTTGTATCTGTTTTGTTATGTCAGCTAGTCTTGGGACCGACCGCCGTCGTGTCTATGAAGATACTACTACATCATAAAAACAACTTCGTAAAATTGTTGTTCAAGATTTAGTGCTATAATTTTTGACGATTGATGATTAGTGCACGAGACTATCGTTCGCATGATTGCGGGTCCAACCCTACATAAACCTCCTACCAATTTCAGCTGCGGTTACCTCGACATGTCTGACGAACACTTCGAGTAATCGACTGGTTTTTCAAATACTTCTCAAACTGTGATGTTCGAAATTCTCGTTAACAATAGGTCCCCCCGTTGAGTGAGTCTAACAATATAATGCGTAGGAATGTGAGAAGCTGTAGAGGAATTTGTGTTTTAGATTTAACTATTTGTTCCTTCATTAATTTTTTAAATCCTTGAAATTGAACTTAATATCGACCGTTTGCTTAGTAAAACGAGTGAAGTGTATAAAGCACATTCTGCTAATTGCCGTTTACTCCCTATTTATCCCCTAATGCACTAATGTTACTTTCTTTTGTCTCCAACCATGTGTTTGGCAATGATCCCAATTTTCTCCTGTTTCTTCCGTTTTATCCCCTAAATGTAGTAATTTCAAAACATTCATTTGTATTACGTGCTTATTCCGGAGAGGGATATTAGCTATAATTGTGATAATTTGAATTTTAGTTTTGCTCTTTTCTTCATTCATTCACGTTTTACACCCTAAATACAAGAATACCAGAAAACTCCCCCCTTCCTTATTTGTTGAATGTACACAACTACTTTCTAGCTTCATTTAACAGCCCAGGGCATTTGAACGCTGTTTGCATCTTTTCTGATTCATTTTACCCTCCAAAAATTACTTATAGCGCTTGGGCGATAGGTTTTGTACTGGGTCTGTCAATCGGTCATCTATCAATGATTTTATGTACATACATTTCTTAATATTTCCATACAATAACTATCTGTGAATAAACTTTCCTAAGCATGATAGTGTGAAGATACTATTCGATATGAACATGGATGAATATGGACATTCTTTTATAAAAATAATCCTCTAAAATTCTTCCTAGCATGTGATTATTCAACTACATGGTTAATAATTTATTCAAAATTCATAAATTTTCAAGTTTCTGTGCATAATACAGTGTGGCGCACTAATTGCACAATGCAATAAGAAATCCAAATAACATTTTTTAATTAATATATTTCATTTTTTTTTATTGTGCAGAAAATTTAATTTTGTTTTTTATAACTAATATAACTATATAAGTCATTGTAACTTTTTAGCCATTATGTATCGTTATGAAAAGTGTTCTAAATTAAAATCAATCCAACGTCAACAGAATAAAGCACTAAAAGCTTGCGAACTTGTCAATTTCGTATTGACAGAGCAGGGGCAGAGCAGAGTCCTGCTGGAAGATCCATCTACGTCCATTGAAAAGGGTATTGGTCAAACCCTTCACAACACCCTCTAACACATCTTTTTGGTAAGCCTTTGCACCAGTTTTTACGCCCTTTTCACAGAAATGGAGGGATGTGACACCATGGTGGGAGAACCTCGACGAAACCATTACAGAAGAGGGATGATGGCCACGTTGAACCCTTGGAACAACTTTTTTCCCTTCCTTAGATGAAGTGGCATAAATCTTGTCATTTTGTTTGTTGAAAACTTTTTCCACGGTAAAAATGTTCTCATCCGTAAACAGAATGTTTTCATGGTCATTGTCCGCGTGCCACTGCAAAAGTCGCTTGCATCTTTCCAGCCTAATTTTTTTTAGCTGAGGAGTTAGAAGATGCCTCGTGGACCGACGATAGGCTTTCATATGCATATCATCCCAAACCAGCCTAGACATGGATCTGGTTGATATATCCAATTCCTTGGACATGATTTTCTGCTTTCTAATGGGATTTCTCCGAATTCTTTCACGCACTGCCTTTACTACTGCACTCGTACGGACAACGCGCGGGCGACCACTTTTTGGCCTGTCTTCTACTCCAAACAATTCGCCGAAGCGAGCAATAGAACGATAAACGAACATTCTTGATATTCCGAGTGATTTTAGCAACTCGAAAATTTGGCCAGCACTCTTTCCGCACTTATGCAACGCTATTACCCGACTCGATTCTCTTTAACGCCCCACTCCATGTTAATAGATTGCAAACTGAAACCAAACTGACTAATATTCTTCACTAATCAGTGCATGTGTTCTGAAAAAAAAGTTAACGGTTCTATTCCCGCAAGAAGTTTTGAACGATAAGCGCTGGAAATTGTGTAACAGAACATATGGCAGGACTATGTATGTTTTCAAATATTTGCATAGTATTGGCCATCACACGATAAATTTTTCCCGAAATAAGCATACTTTCAATACGAGAAATAATGACAAATTGAGGGTAGCTATGTGTCGATCTGAAACAACAAAACGGCGTATAGAACATTCTGATAGTAGTCAGTACAATATTTTACCACAACAGTTAAAATCACTAGAAACACTTGCATTATTTAAGTCGTCAATGAAAGGGTATTTATTGCAAAATGTCGAATAGCTTTTGGTATGAATTTTGAGCTAATATTGAAGTACATGCCAAGAAATTAGATTTTTCATAAATGTGTTTGTATTTTGTATTAAAACTGTAGTTATTATGCAAACAATTTTGACGTAATCGTTTAGCCAACTAGCCTCTAGAATGTCATGTGGCGCTGAGGCGTAATTTGTATGAAGTTTGTTTGATACAATAAATTAAAAAAAAAAATTGGTTTTTTGATAAGCCGTTAATGACCTTCTTGCTCATTCACCCATATGCGACACCTGCTCAGATAATTATTTATTTACGGGACCGCCTCCACCGTTTGAACCTCATAAAAAAGTCTTATGGAGTCAGGTTAAGAGATCAATATTAGTTTGGGAATTTTCGTTAGAGGTTCGCCATAACCAAAAACTTCATTTTGCTGGAACCAAATGCTGTTGGAACTAATACGTCTTCGGCGTAGTTCTGGGTAAAAAAAAAACTCTATCAACATATTTAAATAACGGTTCCTATGGTGCGCCACCCTGTAATTTTTATATGAAAAGTGCCAATGGATTTGGGGTTATAGAATTAACTCTCTAAAATGTAGGATTATTTAACTACTTAGTTAATAACAGCCCGTTTCCTCAAAACAGTCGACGAACGAAAGTAATGTTAACAGAATTTTTATGAAACGTATGAAAATTTTCGTAAACCGTCAACGTTTTCAGAAAACAATGGTACCACTACATACTTTTTCTGTAAAAATTATTCCAATGATTCACATAAAAATAATGGTTGGTTCAATAAAAATAAAAGCTCTTCAAAACGAAAATCTATTCGAATTGTAAAGACGAACACAGTCATTTGCGCGACGATCGAATTTAGTTCTTCGTTTTGTGGAAACATTTACGTTCCTTTGCGAATACTTTGCTTTGCAAAAAGTGTTACTAAATCATTCAGTTACTAAATTATACAAAACTCATATATTTCTATACTTGTTAGCTTCAGTTGTTATGAACAAACTTAAACTTTAAATGTTTCCAACAAAGAAACCAAAGAAAACTAAATGCACTGTGTCTGAAAAAAAGACTACACTTGAAGCCATTCTATGTCAACGTCTGCATAGTCTAAAAACAAATGCACTTAAACAAGAATCATCTTGAAAAACGTCGTCGCTGCGGCCAACACTGCCACATTTTGTACTTGCACACATCATCCTGGCACTCATTGTATGACGTCTCCCGCCCTTTGACGGCGCAGGAGCATGAATGAAAATTAACACAATGAGTCATGGGACATGATTCCACTGCCTAATATTGTCCAATGTGCCGGTGTTGTGTATCCATAATATTCAATACATATGCATTTACGCATGTACACTTAAACGTACATAGTTATTTATATACATACTATTATTTGTTTTATTTAAGTTCAAATAAAAAATGTCGGAAACAAAATGTGGTGGTAATGTGTGGGTGTTTATTGTTGGTTGATTCCACCAATGCTTGCAATACAATCCGAACGCCATCTACCCGCACGCTTCTCTGGTAAGACATAACAAACATGTGCCAGTGCGCTACAACATGCCAGTGCTGCAACATGCTCCATGTTATATCATATGGTTGAAAAGACAGTCTAAATGAGTGGTTGGTTGGTGAACTGATGGCTTGTCATTTCGAAAATACTCAAAATTATTTGGCATACACATATGATCAAAATAATGAGTACATCCTACATTTTGTTTAAAGGCTCGTAGACGAAAACTTACTTAAATTAAAAGAAAAACAAATACCAATTTCTTTTGTTATAACATTAGGAATAAAATAAATACTAAAACAATATCAAAAGAAAAAAAATCAGTATTTTTAAAAAAGTAAGAAATTAATCAAAAATCATTGGACAAAATAATAAGTACATATACATATAGTTAAAATAAGAAAAAAAAAGTAAAAAAAAATAAATTTTTTTTCTGCTAAATTGGCTGTTTCGTTAAAAGTCGGTATATCCACCTTTATTTTTATTATTTTGTTGACTCTTTTTGGCATGCTGGCAATAAGCTCCTGCAGGTTTTTACTAGTATTTCATACCAATTTTTTTGAACAAAATTTCATAAGTGATTCTAATTTTTAAGAACCTCCTTTCCAATTCTTTCTTTCAACTCTCCCCAAAGATTTTCGATTGGATTTAAACCCGGAGATTGACTTGGCCAGTCAAGAACGGCAACATTATTATCTTGTGGAACCAATCCTTTACCAACTAAGAGGCATACTATCCACAGCATAGTTCAACATCGTACTTTCCAAGATATCTTCGTAATGGAATCTGGTCATAGTATCGGTAATTTATGTAAAGGACCGACACCATACCACGGGAAACAACACCAGACCATAATATTGTCGCTCCCGTGCTTAACCGTCTTCTTTGTAAAGCGAACATGGAATTCCCTACCCATTGGTCATCGAACATTCCGGACACAGTCGTTTCTAAATACGTTCATTTTTATTTAATCGCCTCACAAAATGTTTCGCCGTTTTTTTCACCGGCTCCTTCGGACCAATTGGAATGACTTCTTGCAAACGCTAATCTAGCCTTTACATTTTTTTGTCTAAGCAAAGGAACTCTTCTGGCTATCCGTCCTGGTAAATGTGATTCTTGTAGTCTACGACGAACCGTTCGCGATGAAATTACATTTCCAATTTCTGCTGAAATCTCTCTTGAAGACACAAACGGATCCTTCTTCACAAGTGTCACAATACGGATATCTGTTGTTTTTGAAGTTTTTTTGAATCTTCCGCGTGTTTCGACGGGCTTTTTAGGCTTTAAAGCATTTTGTACAAAAAATAGCGACCGATTTATAGTTTCAGCTATAGAAAGAAGACTTTGACCACTTTCTCTTAATCTTGAAACAATTTTTTCTCTCCTCGGGAGAAAAATGACTTTTTCATCCCATGGCTGATTTTTTTACCATATATTTTGATCCATGATCCATATTCATAAATGGCAAACCTTTAAGTAAATAAATGAAACTTCAAATAACAGGTATTTTGTTATTAACAGTTGACAATCTTACCGGACCGGCGGTTTTTAAACCAGTAGATGGATAACCCTATATATTACCATTATTGTTGTTTCGTTATATTAATTGGTTTCCTTCGTACAAAAAACAACATTTAGCCTGGAATAATTATGGATTAATTGCTTAAAAACGTGAAGTTGTGTTCGATCACTGTGAGTAACCAAGCATTTAGAGGCAATTTTTTTAACAATGTTACCTCTTAACAGGCATTTATAATGCTTCACAAATTAACAGGAAAATGTACATTCTATCTGAAAAGTATCTTTGATTGACAATTTAAAAAGCCTCATTAAAGGATTTGTCCGAATTCTTTCTGCCGTTATTCTGGCACAACAGCCCTCCATACTAACACGGAGTTTGAACGCGATTGGCATTTTGTTTGTTTGTTTTGTTGTTTACGAACCAAAAAGCTATGAGTTGTGCCGCGCATCCAAAAGCGACCGAGAAGCAGTGGTAAATTTGCCTAATAAATATTCTCCCCCTTATTTTTTTATATATATATATATATAGGTATTGTTACGTTGTATATATACATATATATGTATATATATATACAACGTAACAATGTCTGCCAATTTCATCATATTCTTTGTATAAAATACCAATTTCAAAGATATTCAACATGAATAAGAAATTATTGTTGCCACAAAAACTACTTTCTATAAAGAATAAACGACAGTATTTTAGGTTGACAAACAAAGCCGCATCCATTATTTAATAACATATGGAAATTTATCCGAGATTTTTGATTCATATGGAACGATTTTTAGATAAATTTTTCTTACAAAAGCTTTAAAAATGTTCACTGTTACGAAAAAAGGTTTCCCTGCAAATATGTATTCAACTAGAAGCGACATATGTGCAAGTTCATATTGAATTTGTAAATAAATTTTATTGCCGGAATTAAAGGTCGTGCTGACATCACTTAAATAGAAAAACTCCACATGTGAATTATTTTCTCTGATACCTCCCCCCCCTAGAGACAAAAAAATAGCTTAAGTGAATTTTAAAATCCTTATAAGTGGGCACAATTTTGTCAAAATTTATCTCTATAAGTGGAATTCTGTTCTTTATTACCACCTCAGAAGGGAAAATCCATTTAATCGAAATGCTTATTTTAAAAATTTTGATGAAAATTTCGTCCCTTAAAAATTCCACTTATCCAAGACTGACTGTACTTAATCATAAGTCAAAACTTCAAATATATATGTATACGTCGTGTTTCTAGTCGCAGGCACAACAATTTCTAATCACAAAAAATATTATAACTAGCACTTAATAAAATTTGAGGCTTCAGTGGCTTTATTAAAAGAAAATTAAATTCCCTATTCAAAAATCTACTTTTCCCCACGAAAACGAATCACCCATTTTATTCGTCAAACAAACGAACAACTGTTTGTGTTCGTCTTTATTCAGACAGAGTAGGGTAACCATAAAACCGCCACTTTTGTGTGAGCCAGGCAATATAAAGCAATGCAGAAACTATATTGCTTTTTAAGGACCTTGGTGGTCGACCGTTTACTTCTCAATAACATTTGGAAAAAAGGGAAACTTATTTTCCAGACAACCAAATCAAATCAAATTTTTGAACACCACAACAATCCTTGAAGCCGGCTACTGCAAACAATTCAATACCTTATCTCTAATATAAGAAATAAAGTAACCGATCTGTTTTGCTTCGCTTTACCACTTCATTTTATTTAATTGGCGAATATCTTTTTTACATCTTCCGTTTGAAATTAATGTGAAAATATGATATTCTGATAAAAGCATTAAAGTATAATAAATATAATATAATAGAAATTAGAAATTTTGTTCTGCTTCCTATTTGAAACAACTCACTTCATATATTGACTCCTTTTTTACCATAAATGAGATTAGAAACCTACGTTGATTCTGATTCTCTATTAAAACGTAATGAAACGAATATTTTGTTTCGAGAATCTGAAACGAAAATGTAGCTTTTGCAGTTAAGTTTCTTAATCTTAATCAGAACTGAAATCAAATGTGATTTCGTTTCTTGGCAGAGAAAAAGAATTGACACCAAACTGCAAAAAGGTAAAAATGGTTAAAATAATTTATTTTCTGAATAACTCTTAGAAATTTTGAACTGAAATTTTTCAAATAAAATTCAAGCAAAATTTTTCATAAACTGAATCGGAATCAAAATTGTTTTTAATTTCACTTCGAGTGTATGAATTAAAATCAAAATTGTCTGTAATGTTATTTTGGATATATAAAACAGAAACTAAGCTCAACGCAATTTGGAGGATCATATTTGGATCATAATTGTACAGGGTGGCGCACGAATCGTGCTACTGCCAACTGTCAATGGGACCGTTATTTAAAGATGCTGAAGAAGTTTTTTCTTTGCCCAGAAATGGGTCGAAAACGTATCTGTTTCAATAAAATTTGGTTCCAGCAATGTGGAGGAATTGCACACATGGCCAGACCCGCTATGGCGGAGCTCCAACGAAAATTCTTAAACAAATTAATATCTAGAAACTCCACTTTCCGCTGGCCCCTAAAGTCACCTGACCTGACTGCACCAGATTTTTTTTATGGGATTATGTCAAGCAAGAGGTGTACAATGGAATTTTAGTGAATTGAAGCAGTCTATGAAAACAATATTTGAGGCAATAATTTTCTGTTCAGATGTTGCATATGCGTGAATGAGAATGGAATTCATTTACGGTCTATCATCTTCAACACTAATTAGTTATATAAAATAAAATTGAATTTCTTATAAAATAAAAAAAAAAAAATAGTTGAAATACATTGATTTAAAAAAAGTTATTTGAATTTCTTATTGTAATGCAATTGGTGATTTTGTCTCTCCATTTTAAAGCTTTGGCGGTTGATGATTTTGACTGCAAGAGTAGAACAAAATGTGGAGCTTTGATTTCTTTGAATCTAATCCATAAAAGAGATACAGTCCTTTCTTACCTACGTTTTTTGTCTATAATAAGAAAATTTTGCTAAAACCTTAACGTTTTGCACAAAACTGCTAAATGTTGCCATTATATGGCTAAGACTAAAGTATTTCCCAAGCCAGGCTGAATCCATGTTCCTCTATCATTGATTTTCCCAAATCGTCTGGCACAAACCAAAGTATTTCCCAAGCCAGGCTGAATCCATGTTCCTCTTTCATTAATTTTCTCAAATCGTCTGGCACAAACCAAATCAAGGAATATCAGTACAAACGCATTACTATAATCGCAAACTAATCCATTTTTCTGAATACGCTGTGTATTCGCACATTATACTCGTTTACTTGCCAACATCAGATACATGGGTCAAAATGTGAACTTGCAATGGAAAAATACAAATTTTTGAAACAAATGAAATAAATGTTCAAATGTTTAGGTGGGGTCAAAATTCGAATGATTTTTCTCTTTAAGCCAATATGTTATATACATGGCACGCTGTCTCATAGATTCCATACAATACTGAATAAATGTTGGTTATAGCATATTCTTTCAATTTAAATATAAATCTAGTCACAAAATATCCTTTAAACTCGTGTCTTGATTGTTGTTAATAAGAACAACATTTTTAATTTCATTTCACTTCAATTCAGGTCGTTTCTTAAAACCGGTTTAAATCGGTGTTAAGGATTAAAATTGTAATCCTGAATAAAAATAAATTAAATTAAACTAAATTAAACCGTCACTCCAAATTTTAAAATTGTTAATGGGAAATTTTAAACTTATTTGAGTGTTAAAATTAAGGATAATTTTAAAATATGCTTGCTGATATGTAACAATTCAAAGGTTGCGATAATACAAAATATTTGCAACTGTAATTGACATGATTTTGATTTGAAAAAGCCACAAAGCTATTAATTTAGAAGAACTATCACACAAACTTTATATTTCAATAAGTAATAGAATCGTTTAAAACCAATAATTTTCTGGGTATCAATACTTCTTCTATAGGTATATCTTTATATTGCATTTTCTTCCTGAGTTTCTTATATTTTCTGACGATGTTTTACCTTAGAATAACCATTTTGGCGACAAATAAACAAAATTTTGACGACTTTTTAGCGCCGGGAGTAGGCAGCTATGGCCACAATATGCGCAAAAGACTTACAATTCTACTTCGAGCTAAAATTTAAAAAGCAAAAAGCTACTATTATATAAATTATTACCAGAAATATATGGCAAACATCACCCTGAAAAGTAAATATTAGTTTCAAAATGACACGTACACTTATATGAAGAGGATAATACATGACAGACCAATCTGAATGATATGAAATATTTGTCTTTTTTTAAATAGGATCAAATCGGTCTGGAGCTTAGTAATTTAAAATACATGGCGCATGTCAAAATTATTCACATTCAGTGCAACGTTTTGAAAAATATGAAGGTAAATCTTTAAATCAGTCATGTCGACGGGAGGTACCAGCAGAGTTGTAGTTACATGATCTGTTTTACAAGTTTTATCATCAAGTTTTACAGACACAAAAATTTAGGCTTCGTATTGTAGAGGAGAAATTTAATCTCGGAAAATATGCCAATTGTACGGGAGGTGACTGAAGAGATGGGGCATCGCGCTTCACTATCATTTTGAGACTCAGCTTTAAGAAAGGATATATACTCGTATGTCCCAAATTATTGTCGAATTTGTTCAACTAGGTAATGGCCGAGCTTGGAATCCACGCGAAGCTTATACGTATTTTTGTAAACCTTTTTACGCCTTTTTAACCCGGGAATAAGCCGAGCGTTGCTCGGAACAAACATCCGATTGTGGTTTAAAACTTACAATGCTTCCTGCTGCAATACTCAGAAAATGGGTGCATATTCAAAATGAGCTGGTATATAAGGCAGGAGCACGAAGAAGTGTTTAATTATGGATTTTCGGCTGAATCCATAGTTTTTATGGTCCACTTAAAAACATGTAACTAAACCAGTGTTAAAAACTGGGTCGTAAGGGAGATCAATTGAGTTTTCTAGCATGTAAACAGTTTTAAACGCGTAACAACTACATATTTGTGAAGATGTTATTAAACTTCGTAATTTTTTCCGTTACTGAAGCCATATGTATTCTTCTTTTGAAACGAACCTACTAGACTTCAGCCTAATACAGTGTTGTTCTTAAATGGATTTAATGTTTAATAATTGTATAGAACAGTAAAGTTGACATTTGGCGATCAATCAATGAAGAAAGATCCTGCGACGAGAATTGCCAAATTTTTAATGTGAAAATGTAACTAAATCAACATTATCTAATAACGCGCAATCTGCACCAAGAGCGTTCAATTTACAAACCAGCATGTGAATATTCATCAAAGGTATCAGCATTCTAAAAATAACTTTTTTTATTATTAAAAAATTTCATGAGGCGATGTTAAAGCCCGGGGCCTCCTGATCCCCACGCTACCGGCCAAACTCACCGGTTGGAGCTGCGCAGCAAAGCATATGGCTAAGCTACTACCAAATCGTGATTTATACACCATACTTCACGGGATTGGTCGACGAGCAGCTGCCACCGACAATTTTGTGTCGCCTTCAGACTCCGCTTCTACCTACTGCTGGAGATGATTAAGAGGAAAGCTATCATGTCACCCGCCTATACAGACGATGTAGACATTATTGCCGGATAACTGTGAGATATTACTGCAGCCTTCTAAAGCATTGAGAAGGATCCAGCAAAAGTGGGTCCTGTGGTAAACGAGGCAATATAAAGCTACTTATTTTAACAAACAAAGAATCTGCTCGCTTGCGACTCTATGCGAAAGGTGATAACTATATCTTTGGAGTGGAGCATTCATTTATCTTTCTACCGATGTAAATAATAAAATTCGACTGACGTTGCTTTTACCTGTCTTATTGTAAGGCGACGACGAATTGACGTGACATAAACAAAAAATAAACAAAAAATAAAAGCTTCAAATTGTTAATTTTTATGAGAAATACTATTGACGGCTTGGTCAGTCAGTCGAACTTTCTAAATTTTGACAAGCATTTTAGTACAATGTATGATGCAAATGTAAACTTCTACAGTTTGCTGATTAAAAGTTAGATTACAAGAAAAAAATTAAATTTCGAAGAATAGGACAAACTCTGGCTACAATCTAGCAAAATGTTAGGTTGCGCTAAATTTTATAAGTTATTATATGGACAGTTATCGTGTCTACTATCCAGCAGCCTGACGGGCGAACACCGCTCAATCGACTTACAATAGAAAGTCGAGAGATAATTTGATCAAAACACATTTGGTACCTTAAACGATCCCAACTGTTATATTCTTGCCTAATCAAATGATGTATAATTTCATTCATTCAAATAAAGTTATAAAAACATTCTTCTAATATCGACCAAACGGCAGCACTTTCTTATTGGCATTAAATTTTTTATTACTTGTTGCAAGTGCCATTATCGTTTGATTGTAGTTCTATATCATTTGTGTTGGCTCAGTGCTCTTGTTTATTTTTGTCTCACTGTGTGTGTTTTAGTTTTGTGAGAGAGCGTAAAAGAACTGAAGCAGCTCGGCACAACAGGCATGAAGTAAAATTGGTGTGGGGGGTTATGGACAAAATGACGTCATCTGACAACTAAACCTAACCCCAAAAGTAAAATAAAAGGACACACTAACTTAAAAGGCAACACAAGAACGTCGAAAATAACAGAAGCATAACACAAAATCTATAACTTACCGATATGGAAATGCAATTTTCTTCAGAACTGTTCGGAAATTTGACAATAAATTTTGAGCCGGCTTTTTCTTCGCTATCGTTTAATGGACGGAAACGACAGACGACTTTAATACTGTCCTCCGCAGGTATTTCACGTTCCGCAGACATTTTGCTATTATCTTAAGCAACGAACTATACTTGTTTGAGAATTATTAAAATTCCACGTTATGGATTTTTAGGTTTTATTTGTTCCGTATTTGAATTAGCACAATTTTGTACGGGTGCACCGTTTAATTTTTCCGATCGCTTTCTGTTTTCAGTGTTATTCTTTTCCTTTCTTCTATAAATCACACTTTGCTAAACTGCTGTGCAAAATAAAAAAAGTAGAGAGAAGATATAAAAATTCAATTTTTTTTTTTGCTTCCACTTTTACGTTTCTTTTGCTAATTTTTTCTTTGGTGTTAGTCAACACGCATACAAGTAGAAAAACACAGTGCAATATTGGAGTCAGAGAAAAACAACAAAACGAATTTAAAGCGAAGAGATTTCACGAATACTTTTGCAGTTTTCTTCTTTCGCTATTTCCGAACTCCCACAGATGTAACGACGTCTTCTTATTAATTTGTTAAATAACTTAAATATTTGTTTAAATTTAAATGCGTTTTATGTATTTCACGCTTGTTTTGTTAAATTTCTAACAATGACATGAAAAATTGCGAAGAAAATTGGAAAATCTTATTGGGGAATGGTCGGTCTATCACTAATCGAAAAAATTGCTCATCACCATGCATACACACTCACTCACGAATACGGCATTCGGCTATCGTTGTGCACACACACTATTAATTATGCGGAAAGCAAAAAAAAATACTTTACAAAACTGTTAGTCGCACCCACTTTTCTCAGAAATATCTGACAATTGATTTTATGTAAAATTTGTAAGAACTTTTCATGAACTTTCTTTTATGTTAAAAAATGAAGATTTAAAAAATTTTCCTCTCCACGACTCGTCCCAATGATGACCGATTGCGAGCAGACGAGAACAGTAAATACAAGGAAGAAATGAGAAAAATCAGATAAATGTAGTTGCCACAGTGCGGACATGCCTCTTGACAGACCAGCCCATCGGGCGAAAGTGATGCCAAATTTCGGTTAATAATTGTCGGAGTAATCATTGCCGTACTACATGAACCAAAATTGACACAATAGTGCTAAATGATATATCATTTTAATCCATTAATAAATCATGTTGGTTTGTTTGCTATTATATAATTCGCAATATGAAATATTTCACATTAATTAAGCACTTCCAAGCAACTACGCTATGAAATAACTATCAACGGCTACGGTTGTCATTGACATGGTTATACCTTCATTCGGAAGAATGACGGCAGATATCCGTAGAAGCTGCCGAAATGTTTCATGACTTATCAAGTCGATTATGCTATGTCCGTTGGCCTATTTGCCGACTAAATGGCTGCTGCATACAATTCTCGGAAATTCAATCCTTACTCTATAATTCCTAAGTAGTAGGCAGCGATAGCCTAAATTTTGTGTCCACTGCATTAATTTCAAATTTTCTGTAAAAATTACGAATTAGTCAGTTCACCCAACTGAGGATTCTGTAATAGTTTCGTATTTCTACATATTTCTTGTCATTCGCCATAATTTTTGGAGCAGATAGTTAAATAATTTAACTTTGCTTCCGGAGAGAACAAAAGCTCAATGTGGCGTTTCCAATATTGAAAATTTCCCATTCAAATAATTATCTTGGAAGACAATTCATGAAGGAAATGCAATTATCATGTAGATGAAAATCTTTCTAGGCGTTGTTTAGAAAAGGAATATATTTTCTTATGTACTTGGAAACACACTTCATATATATGTAAAAATGTAAATTCAGATTTTAGCGTTGGGATCTAACAAAAGAAATTTGGCGTTGCCACCTAAAAAAATTATCGTCACAAACAATTTTTTCCCGTGGAAAATTTTTTACTTCGAATTTGAAATGTTACATATAGTTCCACCGCGAAAAGTCAGCATAGTACGAGCATTAAGATATAGGTGAAATTTTAATTGTTGCCATTTGAATTCTGATTATATACTAATAAGTCATTTAATCTGATAAACTTTGGTGTTGTGTAAAACAACCCCTTCTTAGTGAGCCTTACCGTAGTTTTCTTCAAACGAACCGGGAGCTACAACTGGACTATGCAAAAAAAAAAATATTTTTGTCTCTTCCCACTGGACATTTTATTTTACAGAGTAAATATACCTCATCTCTTCTTTCTATTTGACAACGGTTTCCTACCGATCTGGCGACGCTATCACCTTAGTAAACAAGGCACGTGTAGTGTGTCTATTACGCTTCGCAGCTTAGTTTTCTTTCATTTTTCTGTTGAAATTTCCATAAAATTGGATAAAGATGAGTGATGATGAGTTAAGCGATGGTACGCAAGAATTAAATGATCTCATTGCTGAATATCGTGACAAGGAACAAAATGAGGAAAGTGAAAAAGACACCAAACCTAATGTTGAAGATGCTGTTATCCCAAAAAATGACCCAAACACAACGGATTCTGCAGAAGTACCCATGGATAGGATTATGTTCGGCGATAAGCAGTTCTTGCTGGAAAATATGAAAAAGTCTGTTAATGTTAGGGCCCAAGACAGTGATGATGAGAAAATTGATAGTCCCACCACAGCGGCGGGAAGAGCAAAAAAACGCAAACCAGTGTGGTTCGATCCCGACGACGAAGCTATACAGTTGGGCGATGTGAAACACGAAACTAAACGTTCGGGTCCTTTGGATCACTTGAAAATGGACAAGTCTTATAAAGAGTACCTGACGGCACGCTTCACACGCATAGTGAATCAACCGAAATGGGCGAAGTTGGAGGAGAAGGACGAAAAGGACGTGGCTGAAGAAAATGATGAGGATAACGAACTGCTGCGTACAGTGGGCTTTTTAAGTAAAGCTCCTGAGGGTCAACTGACCTCGGGTTATTTAAAAGCGAAACGCGTGAAAGATGTAAATCGTGCCACTTACGCTGAGGGCAACATCAATAGCATACAATTCCACCCCAGCAGCACGGCAGCCTTGGTAGCAGGTAGCAAGGGAATCGCGTCCATTTACGCCGTAGATGGTATCCAAAACGAAAAGCTTCACAATATACACTTTCCGAACTTCCCCATCAAATGTGCCAAAATTCTACCGTGCGGTACAAAAGCTGTTTTTGGCTCCTTTGCACATTGTGGATACCTATATGACCTGATGACCGCAAAGGAGACACGATATCGGCTACGAAGCGAAAACGGCGATTTGTCTAATTTTAAAATTTCCCCTTGCGGACGGTACTTGGTGTCAGCCGGCCGTTGTGGCGAAATTCATATACAAGAAGCCAAGACCTTTGAGATCATACGGTCTTTGAAACAGAATGACGACGTAGCTTCCATATGTTTTACCAACGACTCGCAACGTATTTTTGTGAGTGGCCGTTCCGCCAACGTCTGTGTATTTTCAATGCGCCAACAAAGACTTGAACACACATTTATCGATGATGGTTGTATAGTGGGTAGTGCAATGGATTTATCGCCAAACCAACGTATGTTGGCCACCGGCAGCATGGAGGGTGTCGTTAATGTCTACGATTATGACAAGATCATGCAGACCGCTGCGCCCCTGCCAGAGAAGACATTCTTGAATTTGACTACACCCATTAGCGCGGTACGATTCAACCACAGCTCCGAATTGCTGGCGTTTGCTTCCAACAAATGTCCTAATGCCATTAAAATGGCCCATTTTCCCTCTGCCACAGTGTTCTCAAATTTTCCTGGCTTTATGCCAAAATTGGGTTTTGTCAGAACTTTGGAATTTTCGCCACAATCAGCATATTTAGCGCTAGGCGGTTCCAAAGAATGCCCGCTGTTTAGACTTAAGCACTTTAAGAACTATTAAATATTTTAATTTGTGTTATATAAATCTTTTTTGTAAAAAAAAATTTGAATAAAAAATTCCTTTAGGAAATGTGTGTATAAGAATGCCAAAACTTCTTCAGAGACAATTTTCGTATACAAATGTGTCTTTTTCGTAAAGCGAAATATCTATAGAAAGTTTCGTAAAGAAAAGTAAATTTTGTCTGTTGCACTTTCGTATAGCAAAGTGCCCTCACGTTCGAAAAGTGTCTGGGGACACAATTGACACTTTTCGTATAGACGGCTTTCGCACAGGAAAGCGTCTTGATTACCTCCTTTCGTATAGGAAACCGTCTTCATAGAGTTAAAAATTGTCTATCAACGACAGTTCTTGTGCATCGCCCTACCTACCATTAGATGTAATAAAATTCTAAACCAGAAGTTTTTAAGTACTTTTCGTGTATTTCATGTAAAAGCTATGAGATTCTGAAAAGTTTCGTTTCGACTCGTAGAATTTACGTTGTGCTGAATACTAGTGCAAAATACGTATATACTTGCTGAAAATTGAAGACGTTTAGTTTTACCTATATCGTCTGTTAAAATACAAATACTTGAACTATATAAACTATTCCTAAATTCATGTGTGAATGTGTGTGTATATATGGCATAAGTAAAAGTCTTTATATGTAAATATATAAAAACACTGATCTAATATAAATGTGCGATGGGAATGCAAATAACACTTGAGAATGACACAAATGATACGTTGTAAACGTAGTAAAAGTTGAAATTACAGTTCATCTCGGGCATGAGACTCCTTACAACTACAGCTATGGGTTTGTTCGACACGTTCCATACCGGGTAAAACTATAACAGGTGATACCAGGCGATTACTCCATTCCTGAGGAAATAAAGAACAATTTATATTTCCGCATACATATAATTTTAGTGAAGTCTTTATACATACCTTAAATAAAGCCATGTGGTAGCAATAAATGTTAAGGGGACTTAAATTCGAGTGTACAAACTCTCGAGCATTCTTGGCAATCTGTTTAGCCTGCCCGTCATGTTCTTGTACCCATTGTATGGTCTCAATTAGGTCTGACAAGTCGCGTTTGATGGGTATATAATGTTTGCGAGGGATTAGTTTATGATAGAAATGTTCATAGTAGGGCGATGTTTGCTTAAGTACCACCGAACCGCCACCCAAAAGATAGGGGAATCGGTATGAGGCTACAGTGCCGTCGATGTTCATTTGATATTTGTACTAAAATATATGTTTGGAAAATAATTACACTATTAATAGTTGAAATAGTAACAAAAATAAAATTTAAATTCTACGAATGCTGTTAGAGTATGGAGAGTTATTTTGTAATATAAAAAGGGAGATAAAGTGCACAATTAGAACGTACGATTTCTGAGTTTCTAAGTAAAGTTAAAAAGTTTATGTTACTTTATTAAAAGGCACTAGTCTTCAGTGAATTATTATTTCTCTCCATAAGCTATAAAGTCGGATCCGAGAAAAAAGATGTAAGAAAATAATTTCTCTCAAATTGGATTTACCTAACCGCATATATCATTGACAGAGTTACAACACTGCGAATTAACATTCGATCCTACGACAAAGAGGAAACAGTTAGACTTTAGACATAATCAAGTTGAATGCTATTGCGATACATATATGGCTCTATTGTTTTTTACATTATCAAATTCAAATTCAATATTGGATGCTGATACCGATCTGTCAATTCGGTAGAAACTCTCAATTCTTGATACGGCGAAATAATAGGCAAAAATGTAGCACACGGAGTGAAACGTCTAAAGTGCAGGGTGTCCGTCGGGGAGGTATACTACTTTGTTTTGCCGCCATTTTGGTAAACATTAGACTTTACAGTTTATATTTGGCAGTCGTGAAGTAGAGATGTGGCAAATTTATTATGGAAAAATATTCGATAAACCAAAGTGTTTTAATCGTTAAAACATTTTATTAAGCTCAATTATCGATTACTGTGACGATGAGAAAGTTACGTGAAATTTTTGAGAGAAACAATGTGCCAACAAGATGCAGTATTTAGCTAATAGAGCCAAGCATGGACCACAGCGTACTGCAAGATCGGTTGAAAACAATACTGCTCTCAAGAAAGTGTTCAAAACAATCCATCAACCTCAATTCGATGCCTTGCTCAGGAGCTTGGTCTTCAAAGAATAATTTTGGCCACAATTTTGCACAGGATTTGCATTTGTTTCCATTTAAGAATCAGTTGATACAAGAGCTTCTTCCACACAAGACCATTTACGCCGCTGTACATATCCCAATAGGATGTTACAGCTCGCCTATGACAGCCCCGATTTTTATGAAAAAATCATTATGAGTGACGAGGCACATTTTCATTTCATTTCATATCGTGATGATTGAAAATTTTTTAACGCCACAACTGCATGCTTTGGGCTTGATTAACATGTGGTATCAGCAAGACGGTGCAACATCGCATACGGCCAGGATTACATTGGAATTACTGCGAGACCTCTTTCCACAACAAGTTATTTCAAGAAATGGTGATGTTGATTTATCCTCTATGGTGTGCTGATTTGACTGCTCCAGACTTCTTTTTGTGGGGATATCTGAAAAGCAAGGTTTATGCAAACAAACTAGAAACGCTTGAGCAACTCAAACAAAACATTCGTGATGATATAAATGAAATACCGCGTGAAATGTGTGAGAATGTAATGAAAAATGTGTTGAAAAGGACTCGCATTTGAGAGGCTAGCAAAGGCGGACATTTATCTGATATTGTATTCCATACATAATTGCCGACATTAACTAAAACATTTATCAATATAAGATCCATTCTCTTTCATTTAATCAAAAATTTTAAACAAAGTAGCATACCTTCCCGACGGACACCCTGTACAACGCACCTTTTGATGATTTGTGTTTCAGGACCTTTTGAGCAGATTGAGCGGTGTCAGTCTGTCTGTCTATGAAACTTGGTGCAGCCTAATAAATTTTTCCGATTGTAGCTAGGGATTGTCAATAAGTTATATCTCTGAAACCTTGTAAACATACTGTAGCAATATAAAGTTTTATTCATTGTACTGGTTTGTAACACTGACTTAAAATATCGAACGATATACCACATCCTTTCTGGTACCTCCCATATAAACAGTACTTTCATACATTTAACTCAGCTGCTTTGAGTTCAGTCAAATTTGGCACACCTTCAAAGTTTGCAGAAGTAGGAATTGATAATGAAAATAAACACAATCTCACCAAGTCTCTCATAAAAATTTACCCTTTTTTCCAAAATTCTACTTTTACCTTATAATTATTAAGCATATTTGAAAAACGTGTGTAAATCTCCCATGTTTTAATGCAATAAGGAGCATAATTTGTATTGCTATTAATACGTAGTCCAAAAGTGAGCATTGTTTGATTATTATCATAATAATTTTGTATGAATAAGAACGACAAAGAAATATTTTCTATAAACAAATTTTACATATAGGTGCCATCTCACTGCAAATGCTTCGAATAATTGCAGTTTATGTTAATGAAATTTTTCCATTTTCATTATTAGAAGCAATTTTAATGAAATTCCACTGATGCTGAAACTTCCCTATATATGTTTTAAAATACCTTATATATTTTCATTATTCCATTTTGTGTTCCCAAAAGCCACCAAAATCGACATGAGTTTGGACCCAGTGTGAACTTTTATACAGAAGTTGCCAAAGTTTATAATGGCAGAGGTTAGTACCATATATGATATCGTTGGTAAGCCAGCCAGATTTGGAAAATGATTTCACAATTTCCAATAAGTTCTTGTCACATTGGTCCATGCTTTACTCGTTTAACTACCACGTGAAACCAAGAATAAAAATATATTGTTAAAAACCATTGAATGGTAGAAGCAACCCACTGCATCTCATTAAATGAAATGGGAGTTTAATAGTGTTTCATTGGAACCGGATTTCCCATTATAATCCACTGTAATTTTTTTGAAAGCGAGAGACATCCACCACATTGTAATTGAGTGAAATCTTCAATCAAAAAATAATTTTGAGGAACTGTAATTTTTTTTCTTCGTTTCTAATATACGGCAGTTGCAATCAATTTCTAAATAGAGTATTTTTTTTACCAATGTAAGGCACTTTCATTCAGAAGTGTGTTTTTCATTCCATCCAAACACCCTAGACTTACTTTGAAGAATTCCATAAAATTCACGTGCGCCACTTTGGGTCCATATTTGCGTTCTTCGTCGCGAAAGAAAAAGAAATTCGTTATGGCCGCATCAATTTTATCTGGATGTTTGTGGGCCAAATCGATTAAATCCAAACGTTCGCGTCTCGAATCACGGCCTCGGAAAAATAATTTTTCAATTTTGTCTGGCCATGAATATTTTTCCCTTTGCACCGATAATACATCCAATGTAACTCTATGCATATTTTCCACACTTGCTTCTGTAATGTCATAAGTCGGCAAGACGATGTCATGTGAGTCATCGCTGCCGCACCAAGAGAATATAGGATAAGGACCTGATGTCCTCTGCTGTCCCCCCTTGCGTGATAGCGGCCAATCACCTAAATTCAAAAAGAATTCCATGTCGGGCAGTGTGACCACACGCGCTAAAGCTGTCAGTGTAGCGTCCATAAACATTTTGAAGCCATCATATTTGCCATAGCATTTCCGCCATATCTCTTGGTTCTTGACCACATAATGGCACAGCGATACACTTTCGGGTTGATTGTAGCGTTTAATCAGATTATCCCGGATCATGCTGAAGTTTACACGTTTAAATGAATGTAAGTCGCTAACAATCTGATCTTCTTGCGAGGCTAATTTACACTCATTGTTAATCATCCATAAATTGAGGTCGGTGGGACAATAACACTTGTCAGAGTACACCAAATCTCGTATATAGTATGGAGATTTGGCCACATGGGTGCCATTGTACATGACATTAATGATCATTTTATCACACCACCAGTCTGTAATAGCATATCGGACCACAAAAGTGCCATCACCACGATTAATAACATCCACATTCGCCCGGCACTGACCATGTGGAGATTTACCCTCGATTTTCACTTCGAAATTCAATGGTGGAGATTCGTCAAACCTTTAAATGAACAGGGGAAACTCTAATTAATAGATAATAATATAGTATTTATGTCATCGGAGACGCTGGGCATGTACTTGGCGTAATGTCCATTTTAACATATACACATATATTGTGCGTGTACACTTACAAGCTCCCGTCTTCTTTTGCGGCGTGTATATGAAAATACCGGGCGGGCAGCACTACCCGATCTGGTCTTAATCCGCTGCCCTGTACAATTGTCTTTTGGGGTTCCACTAATTGGGGAGTAGCTCGACATGTTGCAATGATATGTAAAATCGTAAAAAATATAAAAGCCCCCGTCATTATGATTTATCGACGATTTGTTTTGGTCTACCAAAACATAAATAACATTTGTGAATGTCAAATGATTTTTTTTTGTTTACACCACTTTTTATGAATGGAAAAAGAAGGAGTGCAACTACTAAACGTTGCCAGATCGATGGCGGCAAAGATTGTTTTGAAACCATTGTGAAAATAATAGCAGACGTCCTATATTCATGTATATGGTATCCCAGCCCAAATTGTTACAGAACCTATAACAAAATCTTTGGAGTATGGAGTCAAATATGGAAATTTTGGTGCTTAGAAAGGTTAAGTTTGGGTGCTATGCCATTTTCAAGAGGAATAAATGCCACAAGACGTGAACAAATTTAACGGCATTGCCAGCTTTTTTGCATTGGTGTCAAATTTGAATGAATTATGCTCTTATGTCGTAATGTGTTTAATAATATATTTGCAAAATTGTAAAATTGCGCTTCTTTATTATTAGTTCATTTCAAAATAGGAAAGTAACTTTTAAGGAGTACGTGCAAATGATTTATGGTGTTAAATTTGTATATAAATAATGTTAAAAGACCCTTTTCCTTAGAAAAAATTTCTCCTGTAAAAAAATTTATTCTGATACACTTTTCGTGTTTGATTTTGCAAATGAAAATAAATGTATTTGTGTTAGTAGAATAACTTTTAATTAATAATTTTATATCACCTTTAATAGTTCTAAACAACGTATATGAAAAACAATTAGGTTTTGGTTGTAAGCTTCTATTACATCAGTTCTGATTGAATCGTCAATTTGATTACGCCCTTAGTTAAACTGCATATGTTAGTAAATTTCAACCAATTTCAATCGACTATATGTTAGCGGTCACATACGATAGAGTTGGAATGCTAGTTCATATCAATTACATAATTTTTCGAGTAGGAAAAGTGCCGATGATGGTGTGGAAATAGTCAGCGAGTACTTTAATTTTATTCAGTATTTCGATTAGAGTTTTAATTCGATATTAAATGCATGCCGCTCGAACGAAAGTTTTATTTGTTGTGTTTATTTGTCTCTACAAGGAAATCATTTTTTTGTATTTTAAACGTGTAAAATTCTTTTGTACTCAGAACAATAAACATTTCAGTTGATGGTAGTTATTAGGACATCAATACGTAATAGAAATTTGAAAATAACTCATCAAATCTGAAGTTTCAAGCCAGTACCTTCGACGGCTTTTGAATTTGGTCCAATTAATCGTCAATGGCTGCGTTGTGATATAAATATCCGACGGCGGTCGATTGGTCGCTAAGCGATAATTTCTTCATCGTCGTTGGTGTGTTTCATTTTGTTTAAGGAATAACCATGGAACCATACTGATAAACAGAAGAAAACAACTAAGCAAAACAGAACAAAAAAGCAATACATCAAGTTACGCAGTGTTGTTTTTGTGATGCTTTTTCCCTAAATTGTTAAGTATTTTTGGTCTGAGTGATTTGTGATCATTTGCATACACTGGACAACTGATATTTGGTGAGACACAAATATTATTCTCTGGATGTATTAACAGAGACGGAAACTCCAGACGAATAATTCAGTTTATAACCCTTTATGTGGGTGGTGTCCTCATTTTGGAACTCTAGCTGATTATTTGTATTGAATGTATTGAATCATGGACCTTTTATGTCGCTTATGTGTAACATCAAGCCAAGATCATATTAGAATTTACGATGAGAATGGTCACGAGAATGAAACACACACTCTCATAACAAAATATTTCCACCCATTAGTAAGTGTCACCTAGCAACCCTACATAATATTTTTGAATCACGGCAATTTGCTTTTAATTCCAGCTTTTGAACGTGGAGCTATGCAAGCAACTCACAGTCATATGTTTAGATTGCTGGAATCACATTTTGGACTTTCATAATTTCCAACAGTTAGTCTATCAGACACAAAAGGCACTGGAACAAGTCGGTGCTCAAGATGTGGAAGAAGTCGATGTAAAATGTCATGAAGAATTTATACCCGAAGACAGCGGCAGTAAAAAGACATCATTTTTGGCACCTGGACAGGAACCGAGGGAAATTATCCCAGATGTCGAATTTTGTCAATACGATGGCAGCGACGAAAAGGTGACAATATTAAACGTCGACACTACTAGCGTTGTTATTTCGGACAATGAAAATTCGCTTATTGCCAGCGACAGTGATAATGCTGGCGACATTACAAATTGTTCAGGCATAGTGCCTGAACTGGAGCCAATAAATCTAATTTCAGACGACGATATTTCCCAATATGATGACAATGATGAAGTCTCAGGAGAAGAATATGACGATCCTGTAGGAATTTTCATTGGTGGCGAATTTAAGGAGGACATCGTTTCCGTGAATTTAACTGAATCAGACAATGTTATCTTTCCACCGTCGTCAGATGATGAACCAAATTGTCAGCCAGAAAAAAACTGCCAATATACAATCGAATCAGGTCAAATCATAGTGGATACGACTAATTTGGAAGCTAATCTTAATGTCAGTGTTTTTAAAAAGGAAACCAAAATAAATAACAATACAATTGTTACAGGTGGAGCCAAAAGAAGGAAAGAATTGCAAGAAGTCGACGATTTCATAGCCCAATGGCGACCGTACCTACAGTGTGAGATTTGTAATCATCGGTGTACTACTTTCAATCTCCTGCGTCAACATTTTCGCAAAGATCATCCTCACGATGAATGTTATATTACCTGCTGTGAACGAAAGTTAAAGCATCGTCATATGATTGAAGACCACATACGCTACCATTTGGACCCCAAGGCTTTTACATGCGATATTTGTGGCGTAGACTTGACTAGCAGATCTGCAGTGCGGCAACACAAGGTTAACGTTCATAAGGACATCAAAGCGTCGAACACCTCTGCAGTCATAAACTTAAATACACCCGCCGATTTCGATTCTCTAGTATCAAGGTGGAAGCCATCTTTAGAGTGTGCCGTTTGCTTGAAGTCATATTCAAGCTTCTCTATCTTGAAGAATCACTTTAAAGAGCGACATTCTCAATGGGAATTTTACATTTCGTGCTGCCAAGTCAAGTTAAAGAATCGACAAAGTATTAAGGAACACATTGAACTTCATAGCGACCACCAAGTGCACATATGTAGTATATGTAACAAAAATTTCATTAGACGTTACAATTTAGAGATTCACATGCGTTCACATAGTTCAGGTCAAGGCATGTCTATGGACGAGTTTGTGGCACAATGGCAATCGCAGTTAGATTGCAACAAATGCAAAGAACCATTTACGAAATTTTCCTTGTTTTCCTCTCATTTTCGGCGAAAACACCCACGAGATAACATTTATATTCTGTGCTGTCAAAGAAAGGTAAAAGGACGAAAGAGTATTTTGGAACATGTACGCTACCATCTCTATCCAGACGAATTTACATGTGCCCTCTGTGGAAAACGTTATAATACAAAAAGCACACTATGCAGGCATAGACGCGCTAAACATAAAAGAACTAAGAAAGCCTTTCAAAGTTGAACCGGGCAAAAGGACGAATGGGAAAGTGTTGGTAAAATTGTTAAACGAGTATAAGGTATTTCGAATTTCGTCTTTTCACTTTTTCAATATTAAATAAATAATACAATTACGATGAATATAATTGATCATAAGGGCTGCCGCTCTGTCTAAATCCTCGATTGGTGTAAAGAGGTTCGCTATGATTTTTCTTTGTCTTTACAGACAAGGTAAAGACGCACAAACTTCGCGGAAATTCCAAATTTGGCCCAATATAGTTCATAAGGTATAGTTTTTCTTGGTTCTTCTCCAGAAGTTGCTATAGTGTGAATACTCGTATATGTTTTTGATTTAAAAGACTTATAGCCATCTACCACATATCTTTTCCATAATTCAATAACAAATGCATTATACAACTTTACAATAATAATGTTATAAAAAAGTTTGTGTATCTTAATACCAGAAAAATATGATTTATAATATGACGATCTACTTCACTTATTCACGTCTTTTACATTAATAATATTATATTGTTAAAACAATTGATATATTTTAGGCTGTAGTTCTTCTCCATTAGGTGTGGTAATGTAAATTAATTTCAACTTTGCTTTTAATTTTATTTATTTTTATTCAGGATTGCAATTCTAAGCCTTAAGGCCGATTTGATTAAGTTGCAATACTACAAAATATATTCTCCATAATGCGATAACAAATACATTATAAAATTTTACAATAATAATAATGTTATAAAAATGGTGTGTATCTTAACGGCAGAAAAATCTAATTTACAAGGACAGCCTACTCCACCTATTAGAATTTTTCATTTTGTATGTTTTTTTTCCTAATATACGGAATTATAACTTTGTTTGGAATTTACAACAACTCCCAACTATAACGAAAAATTGATTAATAGTTTAAATGATAAAAGTTAATAACTACTTATACTTTTTTAAGATTTACGTAACTAAGTAATTGAGATACTATACAAGTAACGGCAAAAAAATTATGATTTTAGCGATAATTGTTTTCTAGTTCAGAATGGAAAAAAATGGACATCGTACTATTCGACGGCAGTATGAAAGAAAAAAAATAGTTTATAAATTGATAAATTGAAGTCTGTTTTTGTAAGTATTTTGGGATGAAGAAAAAAAATGTTAATGTGTTTGGAAGTTGGTTAAACTGCCTGGTTGCTCTTACAAAGAGTAACTGTTGGCTAAAAAAGTAAAAATTGTGTAAAATAAACAAACACATAAAAATGCATTACTTATTCAATATTTCCAACAACTTCCAAAATCATCATCAGAATACATTTCATTATTCAGACATACTAATGAAAGAAAGTCAAAAGAACCGATTATACGATGTTATGTATGTCAGGCCCGTCACAGAATTCCATTCCCATCGAAAATGTAAAAAAATTCCATGCTTTGCTTCTTTGGAAAAAGAACAAATATACCGATAAAAAAATTAATAAATAAAAATCCTTGACATACATTTTTCCAAAATACTTAGTAATCGTACAAAAACAGAATAAATGAATAAATAGAGTAGTGACGATTATCAGTGAACATTATATATTATATTATATATAATATTAACACTGAAATTTAATTGAACTGCTTTAATTGCTTGGGGAAGAGTGCGAAAGTTTTTTAAATAGACAGCAATTTATTTAATAATCTTGCAACAAGAACCTTAAATGACTTCAAAAACATTGTCTAAATAGCGTTTTATGAGGACTTGAAAATTTCTATTCGAAGTGAGAAATCGGTAGCAGCATGCAAGATAATAAATATAAGCATCTCGATCTCAAAAAGCATTGAAAGGAACATCCAGAAAATAATTTTCATAAGTTTTATACTCTCGGCAACAACGCGGGCCATATATGTACCTTAGGGTCCTGTGGAAACACGTATTGAGCCAATGCAATTAAAATTTACCGCGCAAAGGTAAACTTCTGTGCCGTACATGGAATGAGGTAATAAAATAGCTTGTACCAATATATTTTAAGTTAACCGGTAAAATAACATTAAGATTATAACGCTTTTTCAAATCGAATTTCAATTTATAATCAATTTTAAAACCACTACAACCAAATGAAGGCGTGGAATTGACAACTGTATATAGCACAACAATGTTACGATCAACCATGCTTTATTCACACCCGGTTAATACGATAGTTATACGAGTATTATTGTTTGAGGACTAAAGAAAAATTCGCTGTTAAGACTAGAAATAATAATAATATAATTTAAATACATCATAAAAAGGACGAGCTAATACTGATCCTTGAGGTACACCAGATGAAATAATGTGCAGATTAGACCAATTTTCTTGGTTAACAAAATATTGGAAAAAACCAACTTACAAGAATAAGAATAGTCAGTCCAGTTTAGCCCAGAAGTGCTGTTTTTTCTTACAGGTAACATCAAAGCTGCCTTCCAATCTGAAGGAATTCACAAATTATTATAATCTTTTTAATTAAATGAAGAATATGGCATCTGACATGATTTTGTACACCGCATAATAAATTTCAAACTCATTATTTTTCCTATTGCCTAAGTGATAAATACAAGATTGAGGTGTTATAATCTAAGACACAAATTTAAAATACATATTTCATTTCATTCCATTCATTCATACATCGTGATGCAGGAAAGCCAAAAAAGCCAATTGTATAACATCACAAATAAAATACAAAATCCTTTAATACAATATTAAATATTAAAACAAAAAAAAAATAATAAAGTTTTACTTTATTTTATTATGAATTCAAATGTTAATAGCAAAGTTTATATTATGGTTCCCCAACCAAATACAGTAATAAAGCATATAAAAAAGAAAAACCAAGTGTCGATAATGAGTTCATAATGTAAAATAGGCTATTGAAGTTCACTTAATGCAAATCTAATATATTTGTGTTGAAAAACTTGATTCGTAGATGCAGAAGGAGCCGATTCCAAGCTCTGCAAACGCGCACCGTAAGTGATTTTAACAATTTAACAAGAGTCTGGTATAAGAGGAATTACAAGTTGTGGATTTCTAGTTGATCTAGTGAACCTGAATCTACTTCCAATTTACCAATCCAATCTACCAATTTATAAAATGATTTAATGATTCGAAATTGAACAAAATTCTTAAAGGGAACATGTAAAAAACGTATAGCATATTGTATTCAGCATACCGCTGAACTACGAATCCTATTAGCTGATTTAATCGCCTTATTGTTCAGCGGGCAATTGCACAATATTTTGTATAAACTAACTTATTCCTACCAGCTTTGATTTTCAAGTAGGTTCTAAGAGCAAACCCGTTTCTTTTACATCAGGGTGGTTTAATCACTTAACAGTGTTAGGGGGAACAATTTTATTTTTTCAGGTACACGGCTGCATCTCAGAATTGTTTGTATTATATTACAGTTAAAATTATCAGTTTATTGCATTATAATCACGGTATTTCAAAACTTGTGTTTAGGCAACGGATCGCAACACATATTGTACAACTGTAAAGGCATAGAGTGAATTAAGGGGTAGAAAATAAAACTGCCTACTTCGTGAAATTGCAGATTTGTCGCTAACTAATGTATAGTCTATTGTCACACATTACTGGAAATTTATTGCTTCCACATTGTGCGAGAAAATGAAGAAGAATACGTACCAAGTTATATTCCCGGTTCGGAAATATGTGTTTTGAAATTCTTCAAATAACTGTTAACTTCATTATGTCTTCACTCGATGATGCTAAGGTACAAATGTCAAGTAAAAAAGGATTCGCTTAAATTAGCATCCCAACAAATAAAGAAAGTTGTCCTTTACAATAAAAGTGGGGAGGCAAACAAAATTTCTTTTAACGTAAAGAATCTTGAACATACCTTGAACCTAGAGGCTGTTGCACAGAAACTCACTCCTTCCCTGCCCACTAAAAGATTTTTACATGATCATTCATTGTCGAGAGACATATAAATTATGGCAATTCAGCAATTATTGTATAACAATTCTGTTAAAAACACACATAGCTTTATTGCTTTTTAAGAACTTAAAATCATGATTTCTTAGATACTACTCTTCCATATTGTCTGGTATTTCCGAGTCTTCTATTATTTTTGTCTGTGGTATGTAAACTTTAAAAGCAAATTTCGATTTAACAAAAGAGCCTGTATTCAGAACAGTGCAACCATGTTGACTCGTCGTGAAACTTTGACATGAGTCGCCAATAACAATAAGGTCCGGCAAAGGATATAGCCACAACGAGGCATCATAATCCCATAGCACAGGCATAGCAATAGGATGTATGGGTGTCAAATGTCCTTGGCATATTAAGGTTCGCGCAAAATGTTGCTCTATCTTCGAGGTGTCAGTGGGAAAATGTAGAGTGTTACGACAGAATTTCGCCATTAAATCCAAACGTGAGACGACAATTTGCTGAGTGCAATACTGAAGACGGCAAGGATTAGTGGCCAAACGAGTGCGTGGCCATTGCTTTAGCAAACCGGCTGCCAAAGTTTTTGGAATTGGCGATCTGGGGAAAATGTTGGGCGATGTGGGATCTTCACACGAGGGTATAAGTATTAATTCAGTTTGTTTTTTCAACTGCTCACAGCCGTTGGCAAGGGAACCTAAAGCTGTGAAATGTTGTTTCAAAGCATGATGTTGTCGTTCTGAAGCGGCAAAGGGCCCCATTAACACAATTGCCACAGGGGGACATGAATCATAACCTACAAACAGCATACGGAGTTTCTCCATGACCACGGGTATATCCAAACGTACATCTGACAGGAATACTATTGTGGCCTCTGTATTGGATCTTTCAATTTCTTGCAATCTTGCCGAGTATTTAAGAAGTTTCGTTGACTCGCCTCCCCAACTATTTTGAGTACCAAAAAATGCACGGCTACTCGTTGCGGGCTCTGCGGGAGGGAAGCCCAACCCATCAACTGAAAATGAACGACATTAGGCATTGGTAAGAGACCGCAAGCAGTTTCAAAACACAAGATGAACATATGATGGAGGAATCTTAATATAAATGTCATATACTTTGATTATCTTTGCGAAAAAATGATTTAATGTGCCTACAATATACTCACCTTTCAAAACTTGTCCCGAATACGAGCCCTCGGCTAATACAAAACAACCCTCACAGAAAAATCCTGCATGAAATTTGGCTCCACTTAAGTCTAGTTCCACACTTCCTGTAGGGTCTTCTATATAGAATTTTCCCTCCTTCAGTTGAGTCAGCAAACCTAATACAACAGCTTCCTCGACTGTTGAATTTGCCAAGAGATTTTCGCAATACAACAACTTAAACTTTTTGGCTCTAGATTCCGCCGAAACACCATTTTCTATCACTGCCGGTGCGAAAAGTTCGTGCCTGAGGGTTTTTTGCAATAACATTTCATAGCGCTGCTTTAACTGGCCAGACTTCATGGAAGGTTTCGCCAGTACACTGCG
>JAHXMU010000250.1:1551680-1571775 GCA_019455685.1 Philornis downsi
TTTTTTTTTTTAAAACATGGGTCCGTCGAATATGGGCAACCCTGTAAACCGTAAGCGTTTTTTTCACTAGAAAAGAACAACTTTTGAAACCCGCCAACAACATGCAATTTTTTAACACCTTTGCTCTTGCTGGGCGAACTGCTTTTTGTGTGGATGTTGCACTTTTGTATTTTGCACTTTCTGTATTTTGTAGGGCTTCAATCGTAGTCCATGCTTTTATATGCGAACCATGCTTCGAACAGACACGTTGAAATTTCTCGCCGATTGATGTTGCAATTTTTGGATGTTGAACTCCATGTAGTGGTTTGATATACGAACATTTTGTTCATCCTTAAATGTCATAGCTCTTAAACAGTGGCTGTTTGCGATTTTTTAGTCAAACACAATATAATAATACTGTTGCGTTTGACATCCATTTCGTTAACTCTTTGCTAAATCCAACGTAATAGGCTGACGCTGTCAAAAAATGGGTCTTTGGTTGCTACACCAGCGTGAATTTGATAACACTTTGAGCGCCTACCTCTGTATTGTGTCGGCTTAGAAACAAGATCAAAATCAAGAAATGTAGCAGGATATAACGATAAAATCCCACATCTTTTAAAAGAAAGCGGTAATCACAGCAAAAACTTCAATATATGTAATATCTTCACCCAACATCCTTTTGCGTTGTTGCAAAAATGTGCAGGCAGCCAGAAGTGTAATAGTTAATTACCAGGTTTTTATCAAAACACTATCTGAATTAAAGCACCATAAAAGAATTAAGATTATAACCTACCAAAGTCTTCTGCTTGGACATTATGAAGAAATGGATGAAACAATTTATATGTGTGGAATACCCTAACGAGCGTGACAAGAACTAAGTTTGCTAAGATCCTGGTGTGTGCTAAATTATGTTGATTTTACACGAAGTAACTCTAAAGGAAAATGTGGACCTGGAAATAATAATTTGTATGGGAGGCCGGTTAATATTTCATAATTTTTCAAAGCATCATACATGATATACAAATATTTAAGTTACTACCATCTATGAATTAGAGATTACAGAGGAAAACGTAAGTTTCGACAAACTGAATAGATACTCGTATGTATGGGAAGAACCATTCGCGTTGAGACAATTTGGTCGCAGAAATAGCTGTATTAACCACATGACTTTTGCCAAATTTGACTGAATTAGCTTTTTTATAAGTTTTACTAAGCATCAGAAATCAAAAAATTTATGTTAGTGCAACTCACTTCATAGTGACTAAAGATTGAATATCTGAAAATCGGCCAATTTATGTGGAAGACACCAGAAAAGTTGTAGCAAAGACCATATTTTTATTCTCGGACACTTAATATGTACTAAATTTAAGAGAATTTAGAATAATGAAGTGAGAGATTTGAATATAAGGATAAGTAAATTAAACTAGTTATTTGCAAGGAATGTACAAGAATAAGCGAAACAATGCTCATTTTTAGAATTAAATTTATGAAATGCATAATCTGTGTCAAAATTGATTGAATTCTATATACTCGCAACTGCTTGAAACATATGAACTTACACAATTTTTGTATTAAATCGGTCATTTCTATGGGAAGTACCAAAAAAGGGGGGTTATTAGATCGATTTTTTCAACTTTCAAAGATAATTAAAAGTAAAAACAATGTACTAAAATCTGTGCTACTGCTACTAGCCATCCTGCTACCCAGTTCAATCGACTTAAAAAGTTACGAAACACATTTGGGCAAACGTACTTGGTAATTCCAACGCTTCTTTATGAATGTTACATTTTCGTCGTATGCCGGCGGGAAGGTATACTACCTTGTTTTGCCGCCATTTTGGTAAACATTAATCTTGACAGTTCATATTTGGCAGTTGTGAAGTAGAGACGTGGCCAATTTATTATGAAAAAATATTCGATAAACCAAAGTGTTTTAATCGCTAAAACATTTTATCAAAATCAATTATCGATTACTGTGACGATGAGAATGTTACGTGAAATTTTTGAGAGAAACAACGTGCCAACAAGATGCACTATTTATCGTGTAGTGAATGATTTCGAAGAAAGAGGGTCTGTAGCTGGTAGGGCCAAGCATGGGCCACAACGTACTGCAAGATCGGCTGAGAACAATACTGCTGCTCAAGAAAGTGTTCAAAACAATGCATCAACCTCAATTCGACGCCGTGCTCAGGAGCTTGGCCTTCACAGAATAACTTTGGCCACAATTTTGCACAACGACTTGCATTTGTTTCCATTTAAGATTCAGTTGACACAAAAGCTTCTTCCACAAGACCATTTACGACGCCGTACATATGCCAATAGGACGTTACAGCTCGCCCATGACAACCCAGATTTGCATGAAAAAATCATAATGAGTGACGAGGCACATTTTCATTTGAATGGATATATAAATAAACAGAATAGTCGGTTCTGGACAATGAAAACCCTCAAATTATTCATCAGTTACCTTTGCATCCATTAAAAGTGACAGTCTGATGTGCAATTTGGTCAGGAGGAATCATTGGACTTTCCTTCTTTGAAACTGGGAACGGCGTAACGGTAACTGTCAATGGGGAGCGACATCGTGATATGATTGAAAACTTTTTAACGCCACAACTGCATGCTTTGGGCTTGATTTATATGTGGTATCAACAAGACGGTGCCACATCGCTTACAGCCAGGATTACAATGGAATTACTGCGAGACCTCTTTCCACAACAAGATATTTCAAGAAATGTTGATGTTGATTGGCCTCCACGGCCGCCTGATTTGACTGCCCCGAGCTTCTTTTTGTGGGGATATCTGAAAAGCAAGGTTTATGCAAACAAACCAGAAACGCTTGAGCAACTCAAACAAAATATTCGTGATGAAATTAATAAAATACCGTGTGAAATGTGTGAAAATGTAGTGAAAAATGTGTGTTGTGAGGCTAACAGAGGTGGACATTTATCTGATATTCTATTCCACATATAATTGCCCACATTAAATAAAACATTTATCAATATAAGATTCACTCTCTTTCATTTAATCAAAAACTATTAACACAACAAAATAGTATACCTTCCCGACGGACACCCTGTATTTTCATTTCTTTGGGCGGAGATGTACAAATGAAATATAAAAAAATCTATTAAAGTTCTGTAATTTCATTAATACGACATAAGATTATGAAGAATGCGTGTATGGGATTTATTTTTTTTTTATTTATTTATTTCTGGCTTGTAATTTAAAGGCTTCCGGCCAATTATAAATAAATTACAATATGCAACAATTCATCTATTAGATTTAATCTTCTTAATATAATAAGTTAAAAAAAAAAAAAAACGTAATAAAAATTAAATATAAAATTTATAAAAATATAATATGATTTTAAAGAAATTATAATCATTAAAGACAAAAAAAAAAAAAAAAAATGTGGAAAAAAGACTAGTTCAAAAGATAGAAGTTAGTCGGTGCATAATCTGGAAATATAAGATAATCGGTATGTAATAAAGGCTGCTCACAGCTTAATTGAAATCAAAATTTTACAGTAAAGTCTGAAAGTGTTGTAGACTGCGACTTTTGTAAGAATCAGGAAATAATTTAAAACTTTTTAAATGGCTTGGTAGTAAATTGTAAATTCGAGCTACTCTTACTACAAAAACACGACCCATGAGTGTGGTTATTTTAGGAATAAGGAGCTGCTTATTACGAGTGGAATGTGAAAAATTAAATGTATTAAAAAGAAAATGAGGACTACACAATCGAACAACTTTATAAAATAACAACAAAAACCTCAAATCTATATAATTTTTAAAACTACAACCCATGAAACGCTTAACATACGCTGTTATATGAACACGACGCCTCATTGAATACAAATATCTCATAACTCTATTAAACGCCATCTGAATTTTCCTCATATTTTGTTTATTAGTGCCACTATATAACTCTAAACAATATACAGGGTGGGCCATAAGGGTGTTGGCGGTTTAAATATTCAATTCAAAAAAAAAACTACGAAACATAAAAAAAATATATTTGTATTTTTAAAAAGTAGAAGCATGGTAATTTTTAAGACTTAAAAATAATGTTGTCCAAATGGCTTCCCTATGCTGCTTGACACTCTTGGAACCGAAGTCGCAAATTTTGGAAAACTCGTTGAAAAGTTGTTCTCGGTATTTTGTTACTTTCCTGAACAATCTTCCTCTTCAACTGCTCTAAATTGGTCGGATTATTCTCGCAGACTACCGATTTGAGGTAGCCCCATAGAAAATAATCGCATGGAGAGAGATCGGGGCTACGTGGGGGCCATTCAATATCCCCCCTTTTCGAAATGAGTTTTCCAGAAAAAACATTTTTCAGCAGCTCTATGAATACAATAGCCGTATGACATGTGGCCCCATCCTGTTGAAACCACATCCTCGAGGTATTGCCTTGAAGTTCTTGCAAAGCTGGCACCAAAAAGTCTGCTAGCATGTTGCAATAATTATTCGCTCTAACCGTCATCGCGTGCCCTCTTTCGTCCTTAAAAAAGTATGGTCCAATAATACCGGTTGACGTTACCCCAGCCCACACGACAAGCTTAGGGCTGTGAAGTGGACGTTCATGCAAGCGTCGGACCAGAACCGACAATTTTGCTTGTTCACATGGCCATTAAGGTGAAAATTGTCCTCATCACTAAAAATCACGTTGTTGAAATTGTTGAACCGCTCTAGCATCAAATTGACAAAGTTAAGTCGGTTATTGGCATCATCGGGTTTTAATTCTTGCACTATCTGAATTTTATAAGCCTTCAAATGCAAATCACGTTTCAAAATTCGTCGTAAAGCTGTTCTTTTGGCATCCAAAGACTGACTTCTCTTACGTGTTGACTGTTGCGGATTTCGCTGAACTGAAACACGAACACGTTCCACAATGTCGGCTGATCTTGCAGAAACTGGGCGACCACGAACCGTAATTGGTACTGTTGAGCCGGTTGTTTCGAACATTCTGATCCGTTTTCGTATCACATTGGCGCTTGGAACTTCACTTAAATCGTGTAAACCGTGTTCATGCCGATACAAACGTCGTGCAGTAATCACTGATTTATTGTTTTCGTAATACGCTCGGACACAAAATGCACGCTGCACTCCCGTGTACGGGTCCATGGCGACTAAATTTCCAGGAAGCGGCGCAGCGAACAGCATATCCTCCCGCCACCCCGCGCCACGCGTTACCGAGAAATTGAAAATAATTTTGGATGCAGCTCTTGAATGACTTAATTCAGAGACGAAATATTTTGTAAATTATTATTAAATATAGTAAATTTGAGTTTTTGATAGCAAATGGAAATCCATCTAATCTATGGGTGACAACTCACCAAACTTACTTATGAATCGTATGTCCTCTTCTGCTGTCCTATCTATTGGTTTTTTTACTCTGCCTGTCGCAAGTGCATCGTCATAAAAACTTTATATCTGTTATCATATTAATTGAAACCCCAACGCGAAATAAAAATTAATTACATTAATTTCCTTTGCAAAAGACCATCAATAGTGTAAGTTTTTAGTGCTACCAGTGGTTGCTTATTTTGTATCAACATCGTTGCGATTTACATAGAACGAGTATAAAATAATTAAAATTGTTATGTTACGAATCGCAATGAATTTTTTGTTTTCGTGTTCTATACGGAACAATTCACTGGTTGAACTATCAGGTTTTGGGGTAGGCCATTGGTTACTAACATAAAAACCTGAACATCGAATATAACAATGAAAGGCATAATATATGTACGAGAGTTCTAAGAAAAGTTTACTTAATTGTATGAAATTGAAAATTGTTGGTGTAAAGAAAAAAAGACAAAAAATAAAAAAAGAAATTCATTACTTTTGCTTTATTCACCACAGTTAAAATGACCCGATTTAGGTCAAATATTCCCCGTTTTGTTAGATAATTTGTTGGTATTTTGAAGGTAATTCAAATATGTCTTCCTTATAGAAATCCTTGAATACTGAGGAAATTTTTGATAAAAAATTCTCATGAACGAGATATGGGAGAGATTCTCATACTCAGTGAGCTTAAACGCATTCTATTTGTAAACTTATTCAACGGGACCAACAGTTTAACGACGATTCCAAACGTCACAGTTTGAGCAGCATTTGCAAAACTTGTTGATTACTCGACTACTCGAAGGCGTTGGTCAGACATATCGAACTGGCCACCGCTCGAATAATGTGATCATGCGAACGATAGTCATGAAGTTTTCATATCTTTATATAGCACAGTCGAAAAGATTGCATCTAAATCAAATACGCGCCACCTCATTTGATAAATTGTTTCAATTGTTATGGTAATTTCATTATGTCCCTCTTATACTCGTATAAACTTTCATCCATATTGGCAAAATATTGAGACGGTCGATTTTCACACGATTCTCCCGAAGAGAATTTCTCACCAATAAAATTATTCGTCATTGGCAGTATGCTGCCAGGTCCAGATTATAGGATGAATGCCTAAGAACCTCCCAACCAAACTTCTTAAGCTTTCGGCGCGTCATTATCGATATGTGTGGTTTGGCGTTGTTCTAATAGAGCACAATCCCTCTCCTACTGTGAAAAGCTTGTCTTTTACGTTATTGTTGTCTTCGGAAGGTCTAATTTTTAATGGTACAGGTCCGAATAAATAGTTTGGCTGTAGAGTAGCGGCTCGCAGTAGGTGATTTCTTGTCAGTCCCAAGAAACACCCGTTTGCGCCGACTCAGCGCTATTCGGCCATGATCGTGTTTATACGACGTTGTCGTAAATGATCCACTCTTCATCACCAATTACCACCTGACGTTAACTATTGTATCATACTCGTTCATCGAACTTCTTCTTGTATCCAGCCTTATTCCAGTGCTTCCAAACTGGTTTCTGTGCAGTGTTTAGCTCCTTGGTAATCGAAACAGTGCTTACATAACTGTCGCACTTCACGATTTCCATTATTCTATCGGCATTTTCGACAATTGGCCTTCTTTTGACATCAAAATTACCGGAAAGGTGTAAATGAAACTGAAACTGTGCGTAATTGGCTTCTATAGTATTCAAATCATAAATACTATTTAGATTTTTAGTCGCCTGGCTTGCGTTGTCGCTAATTTGAAAAAGAAATACAAAATATGGCGTATTTTCTCTTTGCCGGTGTTCAACTTTGATGCGCACTCAAAACAATGCTGAGTCAAGCAATGACAAAATTGTCAGAGTAGTTTTTTGGATGCGAATTTTGACCATTTTAGCGTCATCTAGCCTAAACAGATCACACTTATACAAAGCAAAGTACAAACTACTTAAGTCATCTATTGAAAAAATAATGGATTTCTTTGGCTATACCTTATATTATACGGCTGAATTTAAACATGTTTGTACATTCACTAAGATGTAAAAGTAATAAATATATGTAAGATATACAAACATATATAGACTACAAAATTAATATTTCATGTTTCCTGTGGTGAGATATTTTGTGGTTGACTGGTCTTCGGACATCTAAGACGATGTTACTCAAATGTTTGGCTAATGATTGTGAATACAACACCTTGCTTTCTCGTTAAACATGTCCTACTTAAATATGCAACCAACAGTACATCCTCACATCCGTCGTTGTTACTTATGGTTTATTTCTAAAGCTGACAGAAACGGTTAATGGTGATGGCCTAAGTTCACTTTACGAACATGTCAGGAAGTTCCATACAGCAAACAGCAGCTACATAAACGGCAACATGAAATTCGTTGGCTAACAATGATGGCTAAATGATTAATGCCATTGTTTGTCACAATCATGGACGTCCATTGTTGCATGAGATTTAAGTCATTTCGCTGTAATTAAATTTGCGTCCATTGAAGATCCGATGGCGACGGGTGATGGTGATGGGTGACCTAACCGAATCCTAGTAGCTTAAGTTTGTGTTTGGCGTAAACACCTCGATCATACCCTGTGTTTATACACATACGCACACACAGCCATACACATACTTGACATTTACATCCCTGACATCTGAATTGTAATTGTTAACCACACACTTTTGTGACGGCGAAAAGTCACTTTGTGCATTGCATACTAATCAGCTGCTGCGGCAGCAGTGGCTCAGGCAACTGGGCTAAAAACGTCGGTGACGGCGGCGTTAACAGCAAACTGACTGATAGTATGATGTGAATGGTAATGTTACAGTTGAAACCGAAACCCATTTACAGCAAGCAGAATCATTTGCATCCAAATTGTCTGCTTTGGGCATATGAGAAGAAAGCACATTTTTCGCGTTCCATTTCCGAACGCAGTGCAAATATGATTGTAAATTCGAAGCATAATTAGCACTGGTCCATGTGTTACAGGCGTAGGGAGGGACGAGAAGTCTTGGCCACAAAATATGAACGATGGAATTTTTGAGATGAAATCATTATGTCCATACTAACGCGTCGACTATTCGATGCAGAAGATCGACAATGTTTTCGTTGCACAGCAACACATTGGTGAAATGATTAGCGTCTGTAATTGCAACGCTACAATTTGAAACTGCCATGTTTTTTGTTTAGATACATGACAGATGTCAATGAGAACCAATAAGAAGTGACTGCCCGTTTCGTTCCACAAATCTGGGAACGCTGCCACGTATCACATGTCACGGAGAACAATTAATATGGCCGGGGACTAGTTGGTCTTGCCATCTACTCCGATTTAATGCTGGTAAAATATGCAAAAACAAAAAAAGGATAGCTACTTCTAACATGTTGAAGGCTTCTACAAACGTAACCTAGCGTAAGAAATATTTGATATCGCAAAGATGCATGCCATTGATATAGCCACAATATACTTTAACTATAGGATAGTGCACCATTTGTGCTACAATAACATGATAAAAAAAATAACCGTTATTTTCAATTTTTTCAAAAAGTATTTATTTATTCATCAATAACTATCTTGTCCCCTTCAAAGTAATCCCCCTCAGATATAATACACTTATGCCAGCGTTTTTTCCTATCCTCGAAACACTTCTGAAACGCGCTTATTGGTATCTCCAACAGCTCCTGTTTCGATTTTTCTTTTATCTCCTCAATCGTAGCAAAACGCTTTCTTTTCATCGGTGTCTTCAGTTTGGGGAAGAGGAAAAAATCAGCGGAGGCCAAATCCGGTGAATACTGTGGTTGAGGCATGATTGCGGTTTTGTTTTTCTCCAAAAACTCACGCACAAGCATCGATGTGTGAGCTGGTGCGTTATCATGGTGCAAAATCCATGATTGGTTTTTCCACAATTCTGTGCGTTTCTGATGAATTGCTTCGCGAAAAGGGCGCATAACTTCAAGGTAGTATTTCTTAATGACCCTACGACCCTGTGGCAAGAATTCATGATGCACCACGCCATTACAGTCGAAGAAAACAGTGAGCAAAACCTTCATATTTGATCGAACTTGGTGCGCTTTTTTCGGTCTTGGCTCTTTTAGACGCTTCCATTGGGTTGATTGGTCTTTGGTTTCAATGTCATAGCCATACACCCATGATTCGTCACCAGTTAGACATTTTTGAGGAAATCTGGATCGTCATTGACGACGTTCAACAGCTCCTGAGCGATGTCCATGCGACGTTGTTTTTGCCTAAAATTTAGCAATTTTGGAACAATCTTTGCTGCCGCACGTTTCATGCCTAAAATAGCCGAACGATATGCCAACATCATCAGTAACCTCTCTAATAGTAATTCGACGATTATCCAAAATCATTTTCTTCACTGCTTCAATGTTTTTATCTGTGCTCGGACGACCAGGACGAGCATCGTCATTGACATCTTCTCGGCCTTCCTTAAACCGGTTATACCACAATTGAACATGTGTTTTGCTCATAGTAGACTCGCTGAACGCCACAGTCAACATTTCAAAAGTCCTTGCACATTTAATTTCATTTTTTACACAAAACTTTTTTGAATAGTAAAAAATCGAAGAGCACATTGAAATACGACTAACCTTTTTAGGTTCTTGCATTCTAAGAGATAACAATTATAAGGAAACAACCGAATATCGGCATATCCGTCAATTTGTGTGGAATATACCAGAAGGGGCATCACAAAGCGGTTCATTTTCATTCTCGAAAACTACCTTAGCGAACCCTTTACGCTTATCACATTTGACTAAACAGTTTAATTATGTTAATGAAAGAATATAAAATGGGTTTAAACGGTTATTTGCAGGGCGATATTGATCAGGCTTGATCATCTGGTCGCTTTTCTCAAAGGCTATCAAATCGTTGTAGTCTACGTATTAGTTGGGTACAGGGAAAAATAGAATTTCGGAAAATCTTTCAATTTATATGGAGGACATCAGAAGAGGTGCGGCAATACAATTCTTTCTCTTTTCTGGTTACTACATTAGCAAATCCTTAATATGAAGCAATTTCGATTGAATTTAAGAATATATGGGAGGTACCAGGAGCAACCTGCAGGAATCTATTAAGTTCCTTTTTTAAATTTGTTAGATCAAAACAATGGACAAGAATTGTGGTCACTACGAGTTTGAAGCTACGGGAAAGTTTGAGCCAATATTTAAAATTCCCGGCTATGAGAATATCAAGCTGTGCCAAGTTTGAAGAAGTTTCATAAAGGTGGGAGTTACCAGGAGGTCTTCATCGATAAAGCCCATTTATAGTTCCCGGCTACGATCTGGAAAATATTAGGTAGTACCAAGTTTTAAAAAGTTTCGTAAAGATTTGCATCAGTCATCGCGTCTACCAATCATGCAGACAAATCGGCACCGCCCAATTGACTTAACAGATCATGAAACACATGTAGTTAAAAGATATTTGGTATCTTAGATGCTTCTTTGTGGGTAGTACACTTTTGCGTACGAAATGACATGTACCGTCATTCTTCCAATAAAAATTCCATAAATATTTTATACGTACTAAACTAATTTATTCTCAACAGAGTCATAACTGAAGTAAATGCGTGGAGTTGTTGGTTAGTGATTTTTTGGCTTTTGGAAATGCTAAGCTGGGTCAACAAAACCCATTTACACAAAAATGTCTAAAACTTGTGACGTAACTGGGCTGACGCAATGTGATTCTACTTATTTTCTTGCAACCAATTCCAATTTTGTTAAAGTAAAAAGAAAAATATCTCAGAAAGTAAATGTTATGACATGGCCCGTCGCTGTAGTTTCCGGAATTAGTGTTATGAGTCTGACATGGTTTATCATATACGATGATGATGTACGACTTATCAAACTTCGATTCAACAATCGAAAACTGTATGCTTCTAGAAAGTGATTTATTGTAAACCACTTTTCGTAAAAAGTTCAACATTTGAATGCTCTAATTTGGCAAATTCACAAAAATTTAAACTATCAAGAACTGAAAGAATGGTTTTACTTTTGCCTTCTTATCATTGCGAATAATTTTGTATACTGGTTACGTTTGATAACATGCAATATAATTTCTTCAGCGCCTTCCTTACTTCTCGTCAATTCCACCAAGAAAACTTTTTCTCCACATTTGGGAATATAAACAAAATTAGTCTGCGGATAAATGTTCCTTGTCATTGCGGTCCTTAAGGTCAACAATCCAATACATTTACGTTTGCCACCAAGCATAGCGATAGTGTTACCCTAAATATTTCTAAGATTAACTCTTTATAGTTTAACCGACTTTATTTACATAGCATTTCGAACTTAACTCCGGCTCCCCAAACAAGTTTGTTAAACGAAGGCTTTTTGAAAAGCTGCCAACAAATTGCCTCCCAATAAAATCTAATACGTAGTGATGCCACTATGGATGGATGATATGGCATTTACACGGTTTTATGAAAATAACTACATCTCTGCTATGTAGCTACATAATTTACATGTTCATGTGTACAGCAGAGTATTTACAAGACTGCGGCTTTTTTTTTTTTGGTGGCACAAATTCCCCCTATTTAGAATGTTGCAATGAAGGACCAGGCCCCATCCATAGGCCGCTACCATCAACGCAGCCACAAGAACTTTTGATATGCTTTTGATAATGGTGTGAAATTTATGCTATCAAAGCCTTAAAACTAAGTACACATCTAACGGAGGTGGTGGTGGGGAAGAACAGTTGAGTTTTGTGTGTTCTTTAGAATCTTTCCAGTTTTGCCCAAGCATTGATTTTAGCAGTTGAGCGGCGGAGATGCCGAAAATTCTGTTGACGGGTCAATGGCGAGTAAATGCGAGTAAAAACAGAAGAATCAACAAACAGAGCACTCCTACATGCTCACATGCTAACATGCCTAACAAAATATTTGCTGTAGCATTTTAAATGATCCTTGTAGTAGAGTTTGCTGCACCCTACAAACGGTTTTTTTGTAACCCCTGTACTTACCTTGTTTGAATATAGAGATACTGTAAAATATTATGTTTTTTTTTTTATTTTTGAAACTAAGATTCCAATTCACTACAGGTGATCTGCGGGGAGCTTAGGCTTAATTGGGGGGTTTCGTCCTACGCATGTAATTTACCTACGGAGACAATGCTGACAATTTCTGAGAAAGAAAATGAGGTTAGGGATCCGAGACTTACATTGGTATTTTCATTCGAAAGTTGGTGGCGGCTTGCCACGTGGTCCTGGTTGATATTGAAGTGAAATGAGACTGGTGCTCTCGCCGACCACAACCATGAAACTTCCATGCACCACTGAGTTACCACCTAGGCACCACAAATAGTGGTTATTTTTTTAAATTCATGGTTTGATAATGTAAGTTTTACACCATCTAGCAATCGTTCATTTTATAATTCAATTTAAGCGAACTGAAATTAGTCTAATAATGATGTTCATTTCAATTCATTTCGAAAATTTAATTAAAATTAAAAAGAGCAGAGGTAAATATATTCAACAGATACAAACCCGCTTGAGCAACTCGAACAAAATATTCGTGATGAATGTGAATATGATGAAAAATGTGCTCAAAAGGGCTCGCATTTGTGAGGCTTATAGAGGCGGACATTTATCTGATATTGTATTCCATACATAATTGCCGACATTAAATAAAACGTTTATCAATATAACATCCGTTCTCTTTTATTTACTCAAAAATTATAAACAAACAAAAGAGTATACCTTCCCGACAGACACCCTGTATTAAAGAACTCATTTTTGCATCCAAAAACATGTACGTATAAAGCGTTTAAAGTACCAAGCATATTTTGAATAAATGTGTTTCATGGCTTTCTAAGTATGTTGAGCATTATCCATCTGTCCATCCGGCAGGCAGATAGTGGTCACAAATTTTTACTAAACTTATTATGGCATAATATTTTTCAAGAACCTAACCGGAGATTGTAGATGAGCTATATCTCTATATACTCCATTTGGTATCTCCCATACAAATTAAATGAATTTTAGAAATTTAGTTATTCTAATAAAATTCCACATTCGTAGATTAGAGTAACTTAAATTTTTGATCACTGCATTGATTTACCTACAATTCCTGACTATATGGGGAAAAAATTGATCGACCAACCACGTCCCTTCTGCTACTTTCCACAAAAAATTACCCATTTAGCCCATGTATTCTTAGATACATATCTCATATATCTTCTTCTTCTTAGGTGGCAACTGAAATAGACATATATAATCATCTATTATACGCCGCCTGTAGAAAATAATTTCAAACTCTTCGATCTTCTGCGCTTATGTTCCAATTCGTCCCACAAAGTTTCTCTTATATGGTTGCGCTAAATTTAGTTAAATTTTATGTACACTCAGCATTTACCAAAGTAAAGGTCTCACAATGAAAATGGACAGCATTGCCACATCACTTCTGTTACCGCCCAAATTGGTCGATTTTTCTAAATTCTATGTTTCCTCTGTAATTTGTAATCGCTAAGCTGTTATTATTATTCAATATATTCATTAACTATTGTCTGTAAGTCCTGAAAGAATTTACCAAATGACTGCATCTCTTCTGGCAACTCCCATATAAACTGCCGTACATATATTCTTAGCTTCATATCTTTCTGAATGCATTTAGTCAAATTTTGCACACATTGATTTTTTTGGTACTTCCCCACATAAGGAGATTCACTTTCGCGCCTCATCTGCCACCACCCATACAAATTACCGATTTAACCCATATGTTCTTAGCTTAATATCTTTCCAGTTCGGAATTTAGTCAAATTTGGCACACATTGGCGATTTATTTTCGCACCTATTCTGCTACTCTCCCATACAAATTACCGATTAAACACATGTACTATTAGTTGCACTGAATTGAGTCGAATTTGACACAATTTTTAAATTTTTTCACTCAAATCCCTAATTCGCAGACTGCAGTTAATTAAATTGTTAGCCGTTACATTATATTGTAATGCTTCACATCTTTCTAGTGTTGGGGTGTCCCAACAAGAACGCAAGATTTAAATTTTAAATAAAACACAGATATTTAAAAAAAATCATGAAACTTTATTACATCGTAAAGTAGACAGAATGAGGTTATGTATGGAACAACACATCGAGCAGATCTTTTAATGAAATTTTCAATGACCGTTTTGCATAAATGCTGCGGTAGTTCATTAATGCAGCGTCCAATTTCCTCTTTTAAGACTTGCGTCTAATATTGTTAAATCGCACGATCTAGGCGGCCAATTCTGGTCTCCAAAACGCGAAATAACACGGCCGGGAAATGACTGATGCAGCAATTGAATTGCTGCTTTGGCTGTATGACATGTGGCGCCGTCTTGTTGAAACCACATGCCCTCCACATTCATTTCTTTAATTCTAGGCACGAAAAAACTGTTTATCATTTTACGATACCGAACACCATTGACTGTTTGCGCTTGACATGCATCATTTTTATAAAAAAAAGGTCCAATGATTCCTCCAGCCCAAAATCCACACCACACAGTGACACGTTGAGGATACATTTGCTTCTCGTGAATCACTCGAGGATTTTCCTCACCCCAAATGCGACAATTCTGCCTATTGACGAAGCCATCAAGATGGAAATGGGCCTCGTCACTGAAGATAATTTTATCGGCAAAGTCAGCATTTTCATGTTGTCTCCCCAATACCCAATTAACGAACTCCCTTCGCTGCCCATGGTCAGCTGGCTTCAGATCCTGAGTCAATTGAACTTTGTATGCATGAAGATGCAAATCTTTCGTCAAAATTCGCTGCATAGTGGATTTGGAGACACCAATTGCAGCGCTCGGTGTTGAATTGAGGTTGATAGAGTTTGAGCGACATCATCACGTACAGCTGCGACTTTTTCGGTCGATCGACCTGGTCGAAGGCGCGTTGTTGTCTTTACATCACTAACAGACCAAATTTATCCATTAATCTCTTTACAGTTGACTATTTTGGAGCATTATTGTGACCCCAAATTGATCGCAATTTGCGCAAAACTTTCATCATTTTGGTAAAACAATTTCACAATGAGAATGCGTTGCTCATTCGTGTAGCGCTCCATTTTTACTAACCTCGTACCTTCTCCTAGCGAGCAATACCAATTGCTCAAACGTCAAACAATGACACTTCGATTGGCGCCAAATTTAAATCTTGCGTTCTTGTTGGGACACCCTTTAGTCGTACTAAATAGAGTCAAATTTGGCACACACACTATGCATTTGGTAAATTAAGTTTGGGAATGACAATAGAATGCATTGTCACACTTCTTTGGCATCTGTTACACAAATTCTCCACTAACCTAACCTAAAATATTGTTCATTGTTTTGACTGTTTGGCAATATGTGGGAAAAATTAAAAAAGTAACCACGCCCCTTCTAGCACTTGCTATACAAATGGCCGATTTAAGCCATAGCTTCGTAGCTTCATATCAGTCAAGTATTTTTGTTGAATTCAATCAAATTTAGCACAAGGGATGCGTTTGACAAAATTAGTTCTGGGAATAAAAATGGAAAGTATAGTCACGAACATCTGGGTACTTCCCATTTGATCGTCTGTACAAAATGTAATTTTTTCTCCATAAAAATAGTTAAACAGGAATACATTAAATTCATGGCAATAGCACTTAATTGTTATGCTTGGTAAAATGTCAAGAAATTGAGTATTTTTGCTATCTTTCACTTACATTATATAATTTAACCTAGATTCTACCTAGATTTAACCCTGATTCATATTTTGCATTCAATTGCTGTAATGAATTATTGTGTTTTAAGCAGCATTAAGGAGCATTAGTTGATAAGAAGCTAACGATTTATCTCGCCCCTTCTGACATCTACAGCTCTTTTGCACTGACGTAAAAGGAGTTTGGTTGGAGGTATACATAAGTCAGTTTCTCTGACTGAAATTTCTGTACTGGTTTCCCATAATTTTTGTTGCTGCCTTGTTCAATTTTCGTCATTTGTTGCTAACAGTTGTGGAAGACAAACGTCAAGTGATGATTAATTGACAAAATGATAACACGATTAGTTTATTAAGTCTACAAATCAATAAAGTAAAATGTGGGTAAGTTACCAAGTCGGCGGCAATTTCAATTAGGCAATTTTGATTAGTCTATCAGTTGGTCTGGAAGCAAGTAGTGGCTTAGCCTATTTATGAAATCTATTCTGTAATGCTCCATTTCATACAGAAGGAAAAGGTAAAGCTTGACAACTGTAGCGTGTTACAATTGAAAATCGCTACTGTTTCCATTCGTTGGGGATTTCACGGTTTAATCCAAACAATACTCCGCGTTGTTTACGGTCTGTTGTTGTTATTTTCAAACGTGTGGATGCCACTAAGCGCAAAACTAACGTAACTAACCGGTGTGCACAGAAAAACTAAAACCAGTAGAGATGAAAGCGAAAACCACTGAGGTTTTTAGTGGGCGTAGAAAATTTGGATTGACAAGAAAACATGTAGTTCCGGCAAGACATTGAGGAATACCAACAAAATTTTATCCCCTTCTAAACACATTTAAACATTTTGAAAGCCGCTAAAGACCAAAACAGATGATATATTCTGATTGCAACTAAGCTGAGAGCAGAACCACTGCCACAGTAGTTTGTGGGGAGCGAATTAATAGGAAAAGTGCAATGATAATGTTGATAACAATAATACCTTACTAACTGACAAATTGATAACATGAAAAAAAAAACACAAGGTGACAGTTTAATGATTCCGCAAGTTGATAAATCGATAATATGATTAATTGACAAAACGATAACACGATTAGTTTAGTAAGTCTACAATTTAATAAAGTAAAACGTGGGTAAGTTAACAAGTCGTCAGGTGAAATAGAGGATAGTTAAAACATCGAAAAGTTTGTAAGTTAATAAGTGCACAAATTGGTAATTGGGCAAGTTTATAAACTGATAATTTGATAAATTAACATGTTGACCGCTATGGAAATTTCAGTCAATTGAAGTAAATTACATAATATTTCTTCACCCAGGTGTTTTGATGTCCCAGAAGGGGCAAGGTAAATCTCTAGATTCTTATCAATAAACACTCTAAATTAACGCACAATGTATATAATGGATCAATCTAGAAGTAACTGAATTAAATTAGGTAATTTGTATGGGATGTAAAAGAACCTACGGAGTCGTCCGATAGATTTCAATAAGCCTTGCCATTAAACGCCATTGACAAAAATGTAAGTTTCTGCAGTCCGCGTATTTGAGTTTACAGTGGAAAATTAAATTTCACTAAATAGGTCAATTTGTAACGGAAGCACCTGCTGCAGTCCATTTTCAATATCAGAACCAAGTTTATCAAATTTAGCTGAAACCAAATAACTGCTTAAAGAATATGAAGCTAAGAATATATGGGGTAAGTCTGCCATTTCTATGGGAGGTGCAAGAAGAGGACTAGATAGATTTCTCTTAAGTTTTGCCAAACACTGAAAAGCAATGCAATGAACAATAATTTAGGTTGTTGCTATCTAAATTAAGAATTACAGAGTATAAATTGTAATTTGCCAATTTCTATGGGATATACTAAAATGGGCATTTTCATCCTCAGTTTCTATCTTAGTACACCTTAAGTGGGTGCCACATTTGACTGAATTTAATATAACTGTATAGAAGATATAAACTTAAGGATATATGCGTTAAATCGGCCAAAGAAGATATGGTTAACGGGATCGATCATTTCAGATTTTACCAAGAATTAAATATAATCAAAATAATTCGGAAAATTTCAGATCACAGAAGCCTACGAATTAGGAGTTACAAGGAAATCAGTACAGAAATTTTAGTCAGTTCAATTGACTCAAATATACTTCGCCCAAAGAGTGAGGGGTGCAGTGCAGGCGTTTTGGTACATAATAAGATTCTTATAATGCAAAAAAAAAAATCCACAGAATTGAAACTCAACAAAAGAACTAGAATTATTATATAAACTTCTGAAATTCTCCACTTAAAAAATATAGATGAATCACTGACTCTCGCTAAACTGACCATTTTTGTGTGTAGAGGGGTGTGACGATGCAACTAATTTCTATCTGCAGGATTGTGTGATTTAATTTAAATTTAAATGCAATTGACCGCCAGAAATTAATTCAGAAATATATGGGTCAAATTTCGTAGTTCGATATTTATAAGGTCAACTTTTTTCTTTAACGTTATTAAGTATTACAATATAATTGACAGTAATTTAAATAACTGCAGAATACGGATTAAAATAAACTAAGTTGCGGCAATTCACTCAATTTGTATGGGAGGTACTAGAAGTGACATAGTGATGCCCCCTTTTTCGTTCTCAGAACTTGGATCACCAACCAACCAACATGATGTGTACACAATTTAAGTGAATTTAATATAATTGTTTGAAAAAGGTGAAGCTGAGAATATGTCGGTTAAATCGGTCATCTACATACATTCTTTTCCAAGTCTAGCGTGTCCTTTCTTCTTAGCCGTATATGCCCGGGAAAATGTTGGAGGTTTTGAGCGAGTGGGTTTGAGTGGGAGGACAACTTCGATACATATGACCTGCTTAATTTTCTTATTTCCTCGGAAATATAATACCATGGGGCACCATGGGGCACCACAAATTTGGTGCAGTATTTTTGATTGTCTTCTCTGTTGCTTATTTATGTTAGAAGCCGATGCCGTTCCCCACAACTGGATGCCGTATGTCCATATTGGCTTCAATATGGTTTTGTAGATGGTGATTTTATTTTCCAAATTAAGAGTAGACTGGGAGCCTATAAGCCAGTGGAGTTGAGCTATTTTTAATTTCAATTGTATGATTTTTGAGTCAATGTGATTTTCCCAGATGAGTCGTCGATCAAGATGAATACCCAAATATTTGACATGGTTATGAACGGGTATGGAACTACCGTGAATAGTGAGGGCTAGGCAATTGCTCTGTCTATGAGAGAATGTGACCTGTACACTCTTAGTGGCATTTACTTTTGTCTTCCACTTTTCGAGCCAAGATTCTAATGTATGTATATGAGACTGCAGTTGTCTAGAAGCCATTAATGGGCAAGTGCGAGTGCTCATGAATGCAGTGTCATCAGCGAAAGTTGAGGTTTGAATTAGGGAATGAACAGGCATGTCAGAGGTGTAGATGGTATATAGTATAGGGCCTAGTATACTGCCCTACGGAACTCCTGCTGAAACTTTTCTTTGAGTTGAAACAGAGTCTTTCGATTTTGCTACAAAAGAACGATCCTTTAGATAGCTCTCCAGCAGCTTGTGGGTATTTGTCGGTAGAAAAGAGACTATTTTGTGAATAAGGCCTTCATGCCACCCTTTATCAAAGGCTTGGCAGATGTCTATAAAGAGAGCTGAGCAGTATTTCCGATTTTTGAATGTTTTTCTGATCTGGGTTACTATACGGTGTACTTGTTCTATCGTTCCATGACCCTTGCGAAACCCAAACTGGTGCAGTGGTATTACATGGTTTGCTTCAATATGGGGGTACAAAATTTGGAGAAAGATCTTTTCAAACAGTTTAGATAAAATAGAGAGTAAACTTATGGCTCGAAAGGATGTAATTTGTGACAGTTCCTTTCCAGGTTTTGGGATCATTATTATTTCAGACAGCTTCCATGATCGAGGAAAGTATCCAATTCGAAGTATAGAATTAAATATAAATAAAACTAATTTTAGGATATTGTGGGTAGTTTTGAAATCATTTTCGTTATTTTATCCAGGACATTTATTCATTTTCAACGAGTGAACATTTTTCTTTAAGAGAGATAGACTTATTCTCATGGGATTTGTGACCGTTGG
>JAHXMU010000250.1:1611775-1740887 GCA_019455685.1 Philornis downsi
GCGCCCCCGCCCGCGCCTTTTCTACCCCGCAAAAAAAGATGATGCAATATGCACGTTCTATTGCGCCACCCTGTATTTTACAGGTATATTTAAGACCAAATGTTAGTGACGGGCCACATTTTTTTTGTAGATAAACACAGAACCCGTCAAAATCCGATTTAAAACTGGTTTTTAAGTGCACGATTCCGTCGTACGGTTTTAGTGCAATCTAAGTTCAATAAATGTCTGGGTAACAAAATGGATCCGAATAATATTCTGATGTTTTTGTTGAGCTTTAAACAATAAATTGTTTAGACAATCGCTCTTAATGATCCTCATTCTCAGTGAGTTCTAGGACACCAATGTCTAGCATGTGTATTTAGCAGTAGGGGCCGATGAAGGTATAAAATTTGATTTAAAAAAAATTAGCAAACAAGTTAAGAGAATCACTGCATGACTTTGATACAACATCACCAAATATTACGTTTGAGGGAACATCTGAAAGACTCCTTTTCGAATTAACAAAATGCCACAACGACTTAGGGTTACTTTTAATTTCATTCTGTTTTTGCTATATAAATTGATTATATAAAAATTTATGTAAGAAATTAAATTTTCTCTGATAATATAAAAATTTTTCATGACTTTTCACATTTGCAGATTCAGCAAACTTTTTATGAAATTTGTTACGTAATTTTTAAGTTTTTTAAGACCTCTAGTAGTAGAATTTGTGTTTATTTTTTAATGTATAAAATACTTAAATATGGTGCAAAACCGCATCAATATTTTACAAAGTTTTAGCCTATATCTTGACCATAAGAACGATTTAGTGCATTAATCAAAGTTCTGTCTAACTGACATTATTTTCACTATTCTATTAACGATTCCTTGAAACGCTAAATAAATTTCTTAAACAGTTTTGTGTGTTGGAGCTATGGTGTAACCGCTAAGAGGACGAGTCAGAACATGATACTTCCATTATAGATGCATTTGCCCTGTGTGTGCGTAATAGCTACTACATTGATGAATGTGCGTATATGTGAAGTTTTAAACTTAAAGCTTTGAAAAACCATGAAACAGTGAAAAGGATGTATATGCTATAAAACCAAAAAACTACCATAGAAAAGAAAGAAATGACCATGCACCTGTATGCGTTAGGCTGTCATTAAAATGTACGGAAGAAAATATAATGTTGGCATTTAAAACTTGAGAAAGGTCTAATATTTTGCTACTTTCAGCGCCGACATACGAATAAGTCTACGTACGACCACCATTTCTAGTACCTGATGAGTCCGAACAAGTTACGAAGAAAAGTAATGATGCAGTTTTCCGTTATTTTCAATTTTTTTTAAGTATATATTTATTCATCAATTTCTATTTTATTTCTTTTCAAGTAGTCCCCCTCAGATATAATACTCCTCGAAACACTTCTAAAACGCGCTTTTTGGTATCGCCAACAGCTCCTGTTTCGATTTTTCGTTTATTTCCTCAATCATAGCAAACGTTTTCCTTTCATTGGTGTCTTAAGTTTTGGGAAGAGGAAAAAGTCCGGGGGGGGGGCCCAAGTCCGGTGAATACGGTGGTTGAGGCATGATTGCGGTTTTGTTTTTGGCCAAAAACTCACGCACAAGCATTGACGTGTGAGCTGGTGCGTTATCCATAATTGGTTTTTCTCAATTCTGTGCGTTTCTGACGGATTGCTTCGCGTAAACGGCGCATAACTTCAAAGTAGTATTCCTCATAGACCCTACGACCTTGTGGCAAGAATTCATGATGGACCATGCCATTGCAATCGAAGAAAACAGTGAGCAAAACCTTCACATTTGACCGAACTTGACGTGCATTTTTCGGTCTTGGCTCTTCTGGATGCTTCCATTGGGATGATTGGGCTTTGGTTTCAATGTCATAGCCATACACCCATGATTCGTCACCAGTTATGACCCTTTTGAGGAAATCTGGATTGTCGTTAACGACGTTCAACAACTCCTGAGCGATGTCCATGCGACGTTGTTTTTGCTCAAAATTTAGCAATTTTGGAACGATCTTTGCTGCCGCACTTTTTCTGCCTAAAACATCCGTAAAAATTGCTTGGCATGAGCCGAATGCTATGCCAACATCATCAGCAACCTCTCTAATAGTGATTCAACGATTATCCAACATTATTTTCTTCACTGCTTCAATGTTTTCATCGGTTGTTGACGTGCTCGGGCGACCAGGACGAGCATCGTCATTGACATCTTCTCAGTCTTGCTTAAACCTCATAGTAGACTCTTCAAATGCCACAGTCAACATTTCAAATGTCCCTGCACATTTAATTTCATTTTTTACACAAAACTTAATACAGTTTCTTTGGTCGATCATTTTTTCGAATAGTACAAAATCGAAGAGCGCATCAAAACACGACTAAATAAAAAGGTTAGTCAAAAACAAACTGACAATCCAAAATGGCTGATGTTGCCAACATATATAACAGACATGTGTACCAACATAACAGAAAAAAAATGAGAAGAGAGACATAACTCACGAAATTTGATTACACCTCGTAATACCAAAAACCCTAATTACTTTAATATAAACTTAGAAAATTATTTAAGAAAAACGGGGGAAAAACTCTGCTAAAAGTCAACGTACGGTCCACCTTATTTTTCTTTGTTTTTCATGGTTCTAAAATATAACAGAAATTTACGGTTTTTCGAATTTTACGTTTGAGCTCAATTTTAGGGTTCGAATAAGTGTTTTTGGGATAGTTGCGAAAAATATTTCGGAGTGATATTGGCTCCTCGAAAAGAAATTTCAAGTGAAGTGAGAAATTTAATATTAAAATATAGAAAAAAAAAAATATAGAAATGAAAAAAAATCTTTTGGTAAAATATCAAAACTGTTGAATTTAAGCAACTCAATAGTTCAAACAAATTTCAAAAATTCAAAAACACCGGTACAATTGAAAATAAACGGCGTAATGGCCTTTCAAAAAAACATAAACTCAGAGACCTTAGTTTTATTATAAAAGAAGTGAACAAAAGTCCCAAAGTTGGCCAAAGTTCTAGAAACTAAATCAAATGTGATTGTAAATCCAAAAACTATCCAAAACGCCCTTAAATAATAATGGTTTCCACAGCAGAACTCCTCGCAAAATACCCCTTATAAGAAAAAAAAAAAGTTATAAGGTTTGGAATTTGTCCAACAGCATATTGCGAAAGGAAATGATTTCTGGAAACGAGTTTTGTTTAAAGATGAATCAAAATATAATATGACGTATTTGGAACTGAAGGGAGAGCAAAAGTTTGGAGAAAAGCTTATACAGCCATGCATCCCAAACACTTAATTCCAGCTGTTTCAAACATGGTGGTGGCAGCGTAATGGTTTGGGTTGTCGTCGCTGCATCTGGAGTAGGAAATCTAGCATTTATTGAGGTTAACATGGATCGTCATCAGTATAAATCAATACTGGAACAACATTTGAAGCCATCGGTTGATATTTTGAATCTTTTTGTGCCTGGATATTCCAACAAGATAATGATTCAAACTATACCGCTTATGTTGAATGATTGGCTGCTTTATTATGCCCAACGACAGTTATACTCGTACCACTTCAAAGCCCGGATTTATATGTCATTGAGCACGTTTGGGAGATTTTAGAACGCAAAATGGAAGAATGGAATAACATGACGTCTAAAGAATTGGAAGTCTAAGTTGACTTAGTTCCCAGACGATTGCAGGCAGTTGTAGATGCCCCTGGTGGGCCAACAAAATACTAAATTTAAATTGCAAAAACATTTTAAATGCTTAAATGAAGGTAGCACAATTTTGGTAAGACACGGAATGACCACAAGTGAATGATCACTGTTTTTCGAATTTTAGTCCTTTTATGTAAACATGTGAAAAATCGATTTTTTCACAAACGATTTTTAGGAAAATTTATAAATTGCTCAACTAGATCAAGGGGCTCGTAATGTTATTAACTTTACGTTATTGCAGCAGCCAAACGGCTAATGACAGCGCGCTCATTTTCTGAAAAGCGTCAATCTGTTGTGTTGTTTACAAGCCTACGGAAGCATATCGTTTTATGTCGCAATTAAAAATTCACCGAAATGGAATTCAAACGCAACGGTGTTATTGCTTTGTATTTGGCTGGAAAATTGCAATCAGCCATTGTTAATGGGCTACGGCATTTACGTGTGAACAAAATGTTTAGATATCGGGCCATCAAACGTTACCACGATACTGGTAGCTTCCAAGAATGCCATGTATATGGACATCCAAACAGTAACTTCACAAGATATGGTTCTAAAAGACAGAATTTAACGTAATCCACCATACATCGCTGTTTATGTATTTGGCGAAAATTTCCAATGTGTCTGCTCGTAGTACGGAGTGCATATAAAAGAATGAACTACGATTGAAGCCCAACAAAATACAAAAAGTGCAAGATTTAAACCTGCACAATAGGCAAATCGCCTAGTAGGAGTAAATTTATTACAATTTGCACTTTCGTTACGAGCTTCAAAATTTAGACTTTTCTGAAAAAGAAACAATTTGTAAACAAACAAATGGGTCGTGTATGGTAGAGTGCAAACCAGAGAAAGGCAGGACGCTCACCATTCGTGTTCATTGAACCACTCGTTTTCGTTTGATCGCTTGTTGTTATATGAAAATATTGGGTGTTCTAATAGAAGTACCTATAATAACCAAGTTTTACACAAAGTAATAGTTGTAGACCAATTAGCAAAGCATTATAATCAGGAACTTGAAAGTTCTCAAAAAGATTTTCCACTGCCAGCCTAATATGCGCATGTGAAAATTATAAAGATGCAGTAGACTCCAATGCCAGCATTTAGTAAGATAAATGCGTTTGTACTACTAGAAATGAGTTGGATTGTGTATTTCGTACAGGTTGGTGGTTCTTGTCTTGCCGCCAATAGTTTCACGGGCTTGTTAAGAGTTTAGTAAGATTCACGGGTGCCACCTCCTAAGTGCACTTTAATGGTTAACGGCAGAGACGATCTTTGTTAGGTAACGATAATGGCCATCATTTATATTCAATGTAATTACATGATAAAGTACACTGATTTATTCAATGAAGCATAATATTAGAACATCTGAAGTTAAACTTAAAAATTTAAGCATTCCCTGAGCAGATATTCAAGTAATCATATTGTTTAAATTCTATTCAAATATGCCAAATGTTCTAGACATTCTAATTATTATCCGAAATACTCCAAATATTCGAAATATTACACGAATTTCCTATTCTAAATATATCCAATGTTTCATAAATTCAAAGGATTTCGGAAATGTCAAATAGTGCAATTAATTCTAAACTCCAGACTTTTCATGTATTGTAAATATTTCAAAATAATATTATAATAATCTAAATATTTGAAAGATTCAAATATTTCAAAATGTTCACTGCACATTGCATCCAAAAAGTACCGATAATTGGTCAATAAAACACAAAATGTTTTCTAAATGAAAAATGAGTTTCGGGAGAGTTTCTTACATTCAGTGAGCTTACACACGGATTCTATTTTTAGTCTTACTCAACGGGACCTACAGTTTAACTATGATTTCAAACGCCACATTTTAAGAAACATTTTCTAGGCTTGCTGATTACTCGACTACTCAAAGTCAAATACATTAAAGTGGCCGCCGTCCAAATATTGATTGGTGGATGATAGTTCAGAGATTGCATCCGCTATCACAAGAGTGATTGTCGCGTATACTAATCATCACGTCACGGTCGATCACTTAATTGTTTAAAATTTTATTCAAATTTATTGCAATGCCAAAGTACGCCTTTTCTATAATAATACCATTATTGATACCAACAATTATTAACATTAAACTATTCTTCAAATGGATTTTCCTGAAAAGATGACTCGCTGACAATTCTTTTTCCTGTTTTTTACCAACTGAAAACTGATGCCTGTAAGTGATTGCTTGAGTTTTTCCAAAGGTATACAAATCTGAAAGAAGTGGTGTTTTGGGATTTGAAAGGAGAGAAAGTCAGTCGGAATCAAATCTGTTGAATTGATCGAAATGATTTGTTGATTTTTTTTATCAGAAATTCGTTCACAATGGTAGCCTTGTGACATGGTGGGTTATCTTTCCACAAATCTTTGAATTTGCTCTCTCAAATGCTGCACTAGACCCAGATAACATACTTTACATGACATCTGATCATCTGGCAAGAATTCTGAACGCACAACGCTGCGATAATCAAAGAGAACAGTCAGTATTACCTTGACTTGATTGATTTTAATTTGATTTTTTCTACTTCGGATGAGTTGGAAGACGCCATTCCAAAACATGTCGAACTCGTAAATCTATTTCTCATCACCATTTACAATGCATTTTGGTTTTTAACGAAAATTCAGTTCTTCTGGAACAAGTCGAGAGGCAACGAGTTTCGTACCTAAACGATTGTGTAATATGCAAAGAAACTGCAGCCGCTCTCTCTGCCATAACTTAAAGGGTGACATTCAGTCACCATTTCTTTTGTTTTCCTGCTGAAAACGTTGAAGGCCGACTAGGGGTATCAACTTTTCCACCACATCTTGGCCGCTACTGAATTCACTGTAAGGTCGAAAAGAGCCATTTTCACCGATTCGGCACACAAAATTCAATTTGTAATGCAAAATTTGTCATACATTTTTCGTTCTATATTTTTAATTATTGAAAAAAATCGTAAACTGCTGTCGAGATGTACTGGAAAAATCGAATACTGAAAACAAATTGAAAGGACAATTACACCTACTTGGTTATGGAAAGAATTGTGACAATCTCTTTAAGCGAGTTTTTTAAATGGGTTAATTTCTGATACCTTTTGGCAAACCGTACTGGAATTATACGGAATATTGTACATATTTCATGCATTACAATTATATAGGTATATAACAACTTTATCCAAATATACAGGGTGGGCCATATGAGTGTTGGCGATTTAATTCTTCAATTTCTCGGTAACGCGTGGCGCGGGGTGGCGGGGGGATATGTTGTTCGCTGCGCTGCTTCCTTGAAATTTAGTCACCATGGAGCCGTACAATAAATCAGTGATTACTGCACGACGTTTGTATCGGCACGAAAATGATTTGCACCTGAAGGCTTATAAGATTCAGATAGTCCAACAATTACAACCCGATGATGCCAATAACCGACTTAACTTTGTCAATTTGATGCTAGAGCGATTCAACTATTTCAACAACGTGATTTTTAGTGATGAGGCCAATTTTCACCTTAATGGCCATGTGAACAAGCAAAATTGTCGGTTCTGGTCCGAGACTAATCCCCGACGCTTGCATGAACGTCCACTTCACAGCCCTAAGCTTGTCGTGTGGGCTGGGATAACGATAAACCGGTATTATTGGACCATACTTTTTTGAGGACGAAAGAGGGCATGCGATGACGGTTAGAGCGAACAATTATTGCAACATGCTAGCAGACTTTTTGGTGCCAGCTTTGCAAGAACTTCAAGGCAATACCTCGAGGATGTGGTTTTGACAGGATGGGGCCACATGTCATACGGCTAGGGTATCCATAGAGCTGCTGAAAAATGTTTTTCCTGGAAAACTCATTTCGAAAAGGGGGGATATTGAATGGCCCCCACGTAGCCCCGATCTCTCTCCATGCGATTATTTTCTATGGGGCTACCTCGAATCGGTAGTCTACGAGAATAATCCGACCAATTTAGAGCAGTTGAAGAGGAACATTATTCAGGAAAGTAAAAAAATACTGAGAACAACTTTTCAACGAGTTTTCCAAAATTTGCGACTTCGGTTCCAAGAGTGTCAAGCAGCCGAGGGAAGCCATTTGGACAACATTAGTTTTAAGTCTTAAAAATTTCCATGCTTCTACTTTTTAAAAATACAAATATTTTTTTTTTATGTTTCGTAGTTTTTTTAATTGAATATTTAAACCGCCAACACCCTTATGGTCCACCCTGTATAAGCCGGCATTTATAATGGCGGTCCACATCCAAAATACTGTATTTGGATTATCTATATATTTCGTATAGCTATGTTATTACCTTTTTGTTCCGCAAAATTGAGAAAAATGAACTGGGCTCAAAAATGCTCAAAGTGAGAAAGCAAACAAAGAAATTCGAAAATGTACTAAGCAGAAGGAAATAAAACAAGAAAGGTTATTCTGTCTCTTGACATTATTTTTGACAGGTTCGATTGAGTTGCCAGATCGTTTATTGACGTTGCCATCACTAAGCGAAAAATTGTATTTGAAGATTTGATTTCTAAATTATGTAAGACTTTCCAAATCATATTTATTTATTAACCAATCTGATGAGTCCCGTGTTAGTCGCACCAAATGCGCCAAGTCTTAATGTTAGATACAATTCTGCATCTAAGTACCAACGTCGTAAAAAATCACTTACAAGCGCTTCGCGCACAGAATTCTTATATGTCACAAGCCTCTGAAGCGTCAGAAGCAAATCTTCGAATATAAATGGATAAACAGGCAGGACACCAGATTTGAATAAAATAAACCAAAAGAACTTACTTGTCTCTAGATGCAGAGATGTTAATCGTTATATTTCCTCACCGAATACAATTTAATATTGTTTCTAGGATAGCAAATCAGCATCCGCAGCCGAATAAATCGGCAGTTGTGCCAATAAAAAGTAAATTTGTGATCATAACATTGCAGTTGAATGAAATTGCATTGAAATGATTTCGTAAGTATAACTATTTTTATAATCTAAAATAATTCGGCGACAAGTGAATATCAAACCCGCAGTATTTTGAAAACTTTCAATTCTCAAGATGTTTCCGACAAACTCCAAGGAGATACGAAACATCACATAAGAAACGTTTGGCACATCAAAAGAATAGAATTTAATTAAAATCTCAATTAAATATGCCAAACATTGAAAATATTCCAAAAGTCAAATTAACGTATAAATATCCGAAGGATGCGGTTCTTAAGAAAAAGAAAAACAAATATTAAATATTTTGTAAATCACTCTGGATGAAAACGATAAATTCGAACAATTAGACATTTCATAACAAAGAGGAAGATCACAACATTTCCAAAATATAACCTTAGCGCCCCCTGTACATCAGCGTAATAACATATGAAAAATTTAGAGATAGTAGTTTAACACGAATATTGTAAGTCACTTAATCGTAATAATATGACTTTAGAATCTGAAAATTAATTTTGGATTTATCAGAGAAATTATAAAAAAAGAGCTCAAACAATTTTTTTTTTTGCAATAAAACACGTTATTTATTCCAGAAAGAGGCTAAACAACTTTTTTTGTAACCTTTAATATGGTAATTAAATCATTAGACCATTTTTAATATGGTCTTATAGAACACGTTTACAATTTCTTTAGTTTTGAAACTATTCTAAGTAAATTCGAGCTTTAAAAGCCAATCTTCCAGATTACCTATAAACAAAAATATTTCTTTTTCGAAAAGCCTGTTATTTATTCCGAAAAGAGGCCAAAAAAACTTTTTTTGGTAATCTTTAATACGGTAATTAGACCATTAAAACATTTTTAACATGGTCTTATTGAACACGTTTACAATTTTGTTATTTTTGAAAGTATTCTAACTGAACTCGGAACTTTAAAAGTCAAATTTCTAAAGCAACTACAAATAAGCAGATTTTTTTTCAAAAAAGGTTCAATTTCCTGACAGCAATTTTTCGTAGCAATCTTTTCTTGTTTAGAGAAAAAATTATGTGAAATGCATTTAGCTCAGCATAAAAATTTAGCTATGTTTATAGTTAGTGCTAAAAAAATCTTAGGAATAACGTTCAACGGCCGATATAGTTCAAATTCCCACATAGACAGTATTTTGCCCTTACCCAGTAGTAGACTGAATATTGTAAAATGTCTGTCATGTAATAAATGCACAGTAACGTGTAATAGCACAGTAACTCTTCTGTCAACTGTTAATGATTTGAATATGGTTTAATTCTAAGGGTGTCCCAACAAGAACGCAAGATTTAAATTGCGCCATTCAAATTGTCATTGTTTGACATTTGAACAATTGTTATTGTTTGCTAGTAGAAGGTACGAGGTTAGTAAAAATGGAGCGCTACATGAATGAACAACGCATTCTCATTGTGAAATTGTTATACCAAAATTGTGAAAGTTTTGCGGCTACAGTTCCCAAATTGCGATCAATTTGGGTTTTGGGTCACAATAATGCTCCAAAAGAGTCAACTGTTAAGAGATTAACAGATAAATTTGCCAAAACTGGGTTTGTTAGTAATGTAAAGACAAAAACGCGCCTTCGACCAGGTCGATCGACCGAAAATGTCGGAGCTGTACGTGATGATGTCGCTCAAACTCCATCCACCTCAATCCTACACCGATAAAATGTTCCAAATATTCCAAAAAAGTATTCTGAACGTGACTAACGTGGTATTTAATAATTTAACATTATTTTAAGTATTCATAATTTTTCAAAAATGTAAAATATTTCAAATATTTGCAAAATTTCAAATATTTCAAAACCTCTACATACTCGTATTTCATACATATTTCTGCTGCACCGGAAGTGCAAATGCCATTTTACATATCTGTCTTTGATTTTGTTAGGTTTCCAGGCTTTGCATGTGTATAGGTCTATGTGTGATTAATTGTTTATACCATGACTGTCCTTCCTTTAGGCCAGATATGTTCTTGATTGTGAATTTTAGCTTTTTGTCTACCTGTTGTGGTGGATTTTGTGGATATGTCGGTTGTTGTCCTCCAAACAACAGAATTTGGCCATGTTGCTGGTGAAGTGACTGTGGTTCCATCTGTTGCTGCTCAACTATGCGAACAATGGATTTGGTGCGCAGACTTTGGGGATTTGAATTTATGTGTTTTTGTAGTTTTCGCTGCTGATGACGGATACGATGAGGATGTGGGCGAGAATGAACCTGTGATCTATTTCGTAATTTTGTTTTGGAACTTTGTCGAATTAAAACGGTCGATTTGTCATTTGGAATTTCTTCAATTGTGTGACTTAATGAAACTGATGCCGTTGGAATGATGGGCTTTGCAAATGATTCCTCTATTGCTGTGGGTGATGAAACATCAATGCCATGATTATGTGACGCATTAGTTTCATCGATGAGTGTAGTTCCAATGAGGGTGGTGGAATGCAAGTTTAACGATGATGGTGATGGTGATGATGATGCTGAATTTAATATGCGAACGCTTTTTGAAATCGTAGAAGATTGTGTTGAAATTGTGGTTTTGTTTACGCTCTTCTCAATAGATGTTGTTGCTGGAGGGCTTTTGGTTGCAATTTGGCTTTTGCCGTCGGATAAATCCCCAAAATCATAACCAATAAATGAAGAATGAATTTGATTCTAGAGAATAGACATGAATTGAGGGAAAAACAAGGCAATGAAATTTCAAATATTGCAATATTATTAACTCTACCAGTATATACTACAGTTCTACATATGAATACTTTTCCTTTCCTTTAGTTAATTTCCACATCATTATCAATTATACCAGTATACGAGTAAACTATAGTTTTATACATAAATACTTTTCCTTCCCTTTAGTTAATTTGCACATCATTATCGCTGCATTTCATACTTGAATCCTTCATTTTAACAGCAAATCTTTATAAAGGGTGTCCCAACAAGAACGCAAGATTTAAATTTGGCGCCGGTATCGTGAAATGATAACCAGTTTTTTCGTGCCTAGAATTGAAGAAATGAATGTGGAGGGCATGTGGTTTCAACAAGACGGCGCCACATGTCACACGGCCAGAGAAACAATTCAATTGCTGCATCAGTCATTTCGCGGTCTTGTTATTTCGCGTTTTGGAGACCAGAATTGGCCGCCTAGATCGTGCGATTTAACACCATTAGACTTTTTTCTTTGGGGTTTTTTAAAGTCGATGGTTTATGCGAATAAGCCGACGACGACTCAAGTCTTAAAAGGGCAAATTGGACGCTGCATTAATGAAATACCGCAACATTTATGAAAAACGGTCATTGAAAATTTCATTAAAAGATCGCGTGTGTGCCAGCGAAGCCGCGGCGGCCATCTGCTCGATTTGTTGTTCCATACATAACCGCATTCTGTCTACTTTACGATATAATAAAGTTTCACGATTTTTTTGAAATGTCTGTGTTTTATATAAAATTTAAATCTTGCTTTCTTGTTGGGATACCCTTTACGTATGGCTACTTCATTTCAACATTACTTACCTTATGATGATTGCGGAATTTCTTGGGTGGCTTAATTTTTTGCACGGCACTGAAACCTTCTGTTACGTACTCAGGTGCGGTTGGAACTTCTTCACCCTCATTATGTACTTGTTGAATCAATTCCGTACGAGAATGACCAGCGGTTTTGCCGGGCACATAGGCTTCAGAGGCTCCGAAACCACCCTTGGATGTATCACCACCCAAAATTGTGCCAGCACCAACATCGGGTGTTGCCTGAGCTCCAGCATACAAAACACCAGCAGCGCGTCCTGAAAGAAAAAAAGGGTGAGAGATCGAATTATAATTATTATAAGTGGATTATTTCAATATTTTGTTATACTGGTATCATCAACCGAAACAACAAAGTCCTTTATACGATATAATTTGATTTGTTAAAAATTTAACAACCATAATGGTATCAAGTAGCTTTTGACCAAATGTATTTCATGACTTTCTAAAGCGATTGAGCGATGTCCGTCTGGCTGGCTGGTTGACACGATAACTGCTGTAAATCTTTATGAAATTTCTTAATGATAACATTTTATCGGATCAGTTGCCGGGAATTATAAATGAATTATATCAATCCATTCCTTTTGATACCTTTTGCACAAATTTTCTAAAATGCAATTTTTCCTTATAACTGCAGCACTGTTTTGGTCTATAATTATTGGGTGAAATCTCAAAAAAATGAAACGATTAACCATTCCTATTCTGGTACATTCCATAAAAATTACCAATTTGACTCATATTTTCTTATGTTTAGAGTTTTATCTACTATGTGATTGCACTAACATCAGGCGAATTTGGTACATGATAGGGGGTTGTTTAAGACAGTGTCCAAGAATGAAAGTGGACTGTATTGTCATCCGCTTTGCGGTATCTCCCATGCAAATTGACCGATTTCCTGAAATTCAAATTTTTTTCCACTGCAACTCCTAACCAGAGTCTTTGTCCGTAGCTTCGTTTTACAACTCTTAATAAAATTTGAGGAAATCAATCGGCTTGTCACGCCTTTTCTAGTACCTCCCATACAAATGATCTAAAGGGTGTCCCAACAAGAACGCAAAATTTAAATTTGCGCCATTCGAAGTGTCATTGTTTGACGTTTGAACAATTGTTATTGTTTGCTAGTAGAAGGTACGAGGTTAGTAAAAATGGATCACTACACGAATGAACAACGTATTCTCTTTGTGAAATTCTTTTACCAAAATGGTGAAAGTTTTGCGGCTACAGTTCGCAAATTGCGATCAATTTGGGGTCACAATAATGCTTCAAAAGAGTCAACTGTAAAGAGATTAATGGATAAATTTGCCAAAACTGGCACTGTTAGTGATGTAAAGACAACAACGCGCCTTCGACCAGGTCGATCGACCGAAAAAGTCGCAGCTGTACGTGATGATGTCGCTCAAACTCCATCCACCTCAATTCGACGCCGAGCTCAGCAAATTGGTGTCTCCAAATCCACTATGCAGCAAATTTTGACGAAAGATGTGCATCTTCATGCATACAAAGTTCAATTGACTCAGGATCTGAAGCCAGCTGACCATGGACAGCGAAGGGAGTTCGTTAATTGGGCATTGGAGAGACAACATGAAAATGCTGATTTTGCCGATAAAATCATCTTCAGTGACGAGGCCCATTTCCATCTTGATGGCTTCGTCAATGGGCAGAATTGCCGCATTTGGGGTGAGGAAAATCCTCGAGTGATTCACGAGAAGCAAATGCATCTTCAACGTGTCACTGTGTGGTGTGGATTTTGGGCTGAAGGAATCGTTGGACCTTTTTCTTATGACAATGAGGCATGTGAAGCGCGAACAGTCAATGGTGTTCGGTATCGTGAAATGATAACCAGTTTTTTCGTGCCTAGAATTGAAGAAATGAATGTGGAGGGCATGTGGTTTCAACAAGACAGCGCCACATGTCATACAGCCAGAGAAAAAATTCAATTGCTGCATCAGTCATTTCCCGGTCGTATTATTCCGCGTTTTGGAGACCAGAATTGGCCGCCTAGACCGTGGGATTTAAAACCATTGGACTTTTTTCTTTCAGGTTTTTTAAGTCGATGGTTTATGCGAATAAGCCGACGACGACTCAAGTCTTAAAAGAGGAGATTGGACGCTTCATTAATGAAATACCGCGGCATTTATGCATTATCGCGTGTGTGCCAGCAAAACCGCGGCGGCCATCTGCCCGATATGTTGTTCCATACATAACCTCATTCTGTCTACTTTACGATATAATGAAGTTTCATGATTTTGTTTTAAATATCTCTGTTTTATTTAAAATTTAAATCTTGCGTTCTTGTTGGGACACCCTTTATTTAACCCTTAGTTTTTTAGGTTTCTATCTTTTGATATAACTACCCTAGTTGCAGTCAAATTGCATTGGTTACAAAAACGAAACCTGATCGCATCGTCATGCGCCTTCTGGTGCCTCCGATATAAATTGACCAGCCATTGAGTTTGCTGTAGTAATCTGTAGTATGCAGTTATACCATCTTGGGTTCGACTAGTTGAAAATAAGCCTGCTTTGCAACGGATAATAATGCTTTTTTACTCAGTTAATATGATTTGTAAAATGTAAAATAGTTTTATGTAATACCGGAATACGATTCCTGCATTTGGAATTGTTGTTTATATGAACACTTAGATATTTGTAACTATCAATAAATTCGATGTAGTCGTTGTGTGTAGTCATTCTGCATCATGAAACTTTAGTGATTTCAAAACCAGTGATCTGGCAAGGCAGTTAGTCAGTTAAATACCTGTAATCTGAAGTGTTATTTATTGAGTCAAATGTTTGCCATTTACGAATATGGTTAGTTTAACAACCGAAGAACGCGTAAAAACAGGTAAATCTTACTACAAAAGTGGTGATTCAAACGACATTCAACATGACCAATTTTGGCTTTATTGCATTGGAAAGTTTCGAGAAGCGTAATTTCGCGTTTTGACGCAGTCAATTGGCCATCAAGATTATGCGATTTGACGTCGTTAAAGTTTTTCCTCTACCTCAAAGACCATGTTTACACCGACAATCCCCAAACGTACCGCCCGAAACGTGCCAAAAAATGGTCGATAATTACTTCAAAAGGATTCACTGCTACTGATCCAATCCAGAGATGGTCATTTAATTGACATTAATTGTCTTTCATAATAGCAAGGTCCAAGCATTATAATGAAGTAAAAGTTTCATCGAAATTATAGCTTTATGTGTATTTCATTTAAGTTTACTTTTGAAACTGAAAAATGGATAACCCTATACGAGATGTGTTCAAAAAATGAGGTGAATCAAGAAGATATGTTGACGGTTGTACTCATATAGCATGTTTAGTTTGTTTGTGAGAGGCGTAAATAAAACGAGTGTTTTGTGTGTTCGGCGATTTTTCTGCTATCGAAAAAAATTGGTCAAAGACAATTAACAAAAACACTTGAAATGTTGACAGTGGCATACGGTAAAAAAAATATTTACAAGTGGTACAAGCTTTTCACCGAAGGTCGAGAAGATGTGAATGACGACACTCGCTCTGGATGCCCCAGCACATCAATAATGGATGCAAATATTGGGAAAGTGAAAAAAATTGTTATGAAGAATCGTCGAATCACAATTACAGAAGTTGCTAAGGATGTCGGCATATCGGCTGGCTCATGCCATGCAATCTTTTTTGGAAATTTTGGGCATAAATCGCGTAGCAGCGAAGTTCGTTCCAAAATTGCTGAATTTTGACCAAAAACAACGTCGCATCAACATCTCTCAGGAATTATTGAATAAAGTCAACGACGATCCAGATTTGCTTAAAAGGGCCATAATTGGTGACGAATCATGGGTATATCATGGATATATCATAGGTTATGACATCGAAACCAAAGCCCAATCATCCCAATGGACGAGTCGAGGAGAGCCAAGACCAAAAAAGCACATCAAGTTCGATCAAATATCAAGGTTTTGCTTACTGTTTTCTTCGATTACCGTGGCGTAGTGAATCAGGAATTTTTAACACAAGGTCGTACGGGAAATAAAGAGTATTACCTTGAAGTTATGCGCCGTTTGCGTGAAGCAATACGAAAAAAACGCCCGGAATTGTAAAAAAAAAAAAATTATTTCTTTTGCATTATAATAATGCACCTGCTCACTCATCTTTGCTTGTGGAAGATTATTTGGCTAAAAACAAAACGGCGGCACAAGTGTATTATATCTGAGGGGGACTACTTTGTAGGTGATAAAATAAAAATTGATGAATTAAAAAATATTTTTTGAGAAAAATGAAAATTCACCATAATTTTTCAACACACCTTGTATATTGGTGTACCTGATATGCGGTTGCTTTATATGCATAAATTTAATTTTATTAATTTAACCCAAACATCTGGAGTTTATGGCGAGCCGCTAGCGAGATGTATGACCTGGCGCTATTCTGGACGAACACAATTCCTCTCCTATTGGGGAAGCTGCTTCAGAGCTGATTGCTTCTTTCAGACGGCCAAATTGTTGACAGTAAGAGTTTGGCCATGAAAGAGTAACTCATAATAGATGGTTCCCTGCCAATCCAACCGAACACATAACAAAATCTATTTGACGACAAATCCTGGCTCAACCTCATAGCGATTCGATAACTACCGTTTTCGTTTGGCGTTATTGTAAGTGAACCATTTTTCATGTTGCGATTCAACAACGATTCGCAGGTGGAAACTTGGTCCATACAGCGTTTTGCGTTAACTGATATGACGTCGACATTATCGAACTTCTTTTCGTAACCAGCCATATTCAAGTAATTCGAAACGACTTGTTGTGCAATGTTTAACTCCTGATCAATCGAAACGGCGCTTACATGAATGCCTGAGTTCACAATTTTAATTTTTTTTATCGCAATTTTCGACAACTGACCTTCCAGAGCGTGGTCCATTTTCGATATCGAAATTACCGAAACGAAGAAACCAAAATTTCACATGATTGGCTGTTACAGTATTAGCAATATAAATACTATTCATATTTTAAGCCGCTTGGTTTGGGATTCTGCCTTTACTGGAGAAAAACTGTAAAATGTGGGGAATTTCTTTTTGCTTGTTTCCATCTTTGACGGTCACTCAAAAATATTGAGTCCAGCAATCATAAAACTATTCGTTTGTTTCGTTAAAAATATTGAGTCCAGAAATCATAAAGCTATTTGTTTGTTTTGTACAAAAATATTAAGTCCAGCAATCATAAAACTATTTGTTTGTTTCCTAACGCCATCTACCGTAATTTGATGGTACTTATACAACAAAAGATACAGAATGCTACAGTCATCTGCCGGAAAAATTATGCACTTTATATTATCATGCTCTGCTATTATGGCATTGTCGGCGACAAAGGTGAACATATAACAATTTTTAAGCATACTTAGCACATCAGTAGCAAATCTTATGTATAGAATCGGACCCAACATTGACTCTTGTGGTATTTCACAAGTAGATACGATTTCCCAACTGTTATTATCTTGAATCTTGACCTGAATAGATTTGCGTTCAAGGCAATTCTGAAACCATTTTAAACATCTACTTCTTATCCCTGTTCATTCTAATATACGAGTTAGAGTTTCATGACAAAGGGTATCTAAAATATTTTAAAGTCAATTAATAGAGCAAGAGAATGACAGTTTTTATTTGAGACAATTCTTAAAGAAGCAATGAGCAATTAGTTAATATTTTACCTTTCTAGAATCCGTAGTGATTTTGTTTATTAAGTTGGTTTCTTTTCAAACATAATTCGGTTGATTTACGAAAGGCTAGAAACCCCTTTTGTTTTACAAAAGGCTGAAAAACTTTTTAAACGACGGACTATATGGATATTGGATGATAGATATCATAATCTGATCGATCGCCTATTTTGAATATTGCTTTTACTAGAGAAGTATTGAGAAGTTTTAGAATTTAGCCTTCGTCCAGACTTGAGTTTATGAGTTTGATCAAAATCGGTGTTCGCTGATCTGCGCTATTCCTTAAATTTTTTGGCCTTATAAAAGTTGTATCTACACCTTTTCATACCTTCACCCGAAGAAATGAAGTATTCAGGGGTAGGCGCTCGCAGTCTTATCAACTTCATGCTAATGACAGCGCGCTCATTTTTGACAAGCATCCGTCGTTTATGTTATTTGTAAGCATACGGAGGCATATCGTTTCCTGTTGCAGTTAAAAGAAGTTATCGAAATAGAATTCAATGGAATTCAAACGCAACAGTGTTATTGTTTTGTATTAGGCTGGAAAATCGCAACCAGCCATTGTATGTGAACAAAATGATTGTGTATCGGACCATTACACGTTACAATGATACTGGTGGCATCCAAAAATGCCATTCATCAAACATCCAATAACAGTAACATCGCCAGAATTGTGTGGAGTAGTAAAGCGCAAAGTGCAGTTGAATGGGCGAAGCATTTCGATGTGTTTGCTCATAGCATGGGGCGCATATGAAAAATATTAACTGCGATTGAAGCCATAGAAAATATAAAAAGTCCTATATTTAATACTTGTACAAAAGGCCGTTAGCGCAGCAAGGGCAAATGCGTTAAAAGACTTATACGTTGGTGGCGAGTTTGAAAATTTGATATTTTCTGATGACAACATTTTAACGGTTCAACAATTGGTAAGAAAAAAACGAGAGAAACATTCGTATATATAATAGTTAGAATCAAAATATAATTTAGTATAGCAAATTGCTCTGCGGCTTCATTACAGATGGTTTGGGCCGCGGTAGCTGCCGCAGGATGCTTACTACTCATTTTCATTGATGAGGTCGTAAAGGTCAATTAATAAATCTAATGTGAGAGAAGGCTTTAAACTAAGCTTTAGTATTTTGAGAACGTAAAGAACTCGGTGGGAACTATTGGATGTTTCAGAAAAGCTCGTCATCATAAATCTTGTATAACCTAATGTTTTTTACAAGAAAAAACTACCATCTTCAATTCTTCGCAACAGTGCCCATCGTATTTCTCGGATTTAAACTTAATGGATTTTGTTTCCCAAGCGGTGCAGTCAGGAGATCAAAGTATCAACTAAAAGATATGAGACGGTCAACATCTTAAAGATTATTCCGATAATGGCACAAAATAACATCAAACCACATTCGTGCAGCGTGTGAAGCCTTCCCAGACAGACTTGCAACAGTTATCCGTTCTAAATGCAGCTAAATTTGAAATGTTTTTACTTTAAATCTATATTTTAATACTTAAATTTTAAAAGGTGATTAACATAACTGCTACGTTATAACGGACAAAACAGTAGATTAAAAGTTTTTGGAGACTATCCCGCATCTCCGTTCCCCTACAGGGAACGTCAATACCATTTGTTGCTTATTACTCCGGGAATGTTTGGTAAATTTATTTCAATTATTCCATATGGTGCTTTCTCGTCAGACTTGTAATCCTTCGCCGGGGATTAATTGAAAAAGTTTATTTCTATAGCAAGAGACGAAAAGGCAAAAGAGGGAGAAGCACTGAGGCCGGACTGTCCCTCTTTATCCATTATATCATTTGGATATTTCTGAAGCGTTTTTTTGTTGTTCTCCACAGACATATTTCAGTTAGTTAGCAAAGGGTTAGGTGGGGCGCGTTGCTATAAATTAAAGCTCCCACCATCATGTAAATAGATGCCGAGGGCCACATTTGTCAATGTGTCAGTGAAATTAATTGCATGACACGCTGGTGTGAATAAATTTCAAGCTTCACAATGATTTAGCGAGCGGGAAGCAGTGCAGATAATGATAGGGATGATAAATCCCGTTCGAGAATCTCTGGTGTCTAACAATTAACCAAAGTGATAACAAGCACAGCTTTGGAGTGTAAATTACAAAAGATGTTACAACAATTCCACTAGCAACACACATTTCCAACTTTTTATTTTACTTAATAAAAACTCTGTTTAACATTTCGTTGTGTTGTTGTTCTCATATCCTTCCTGGATTCCTTAAATTTTCCCAACACGTCCACCAACCATGAGATAGCTGAAAAGGGGTGATGCCGACAAAAGCCGTTTAAAAGAAACTGGCTTTTACCACTTTCACGGATGAGTGCAAACGAGAAGCGTGTGAAGTATACAGATTGAACGTGGTCCAGGAAGGATGAATGCGAACAAATTAAATTAATTAACATTACAAGTTTCATAATATTAATTAAAATCACTATGGAGTTTGATGGTTATTTGGATATTTCTACCAAATCTGGCTTCCGGCTTACTCAGTAAAGTATAATTTAATTGCCATATTACATTGCTGTCATAATTGCCGAAAGTTGGATAAACGAAAGAGAGAGAGAGAGAGAGAGAAAGGGAGAGGAACAGGAGCGTTATCAGTAATTGTCAGTATTTCCTGTTAAGAGGAACTCCGAATATTATGGAAATCAAACAGAACGCAATTTACCACTAAACTAAATACTATACAGGAGTGAAATTGAGTAGATGTAATAAAATTTCATGACCATTACAGGATGCCTAACAACTTTCCCGGAACTACACACAAAGGCAGGATTTAGTAAGAATTTCTCTCCGGCAAAAGTTCTATTAAATATGTGCTATACATTTAGTTCATTTCAGCTTGGAATTTCTGTTTAATTTCACATGAAATATCAAATGTAGATTATAAACAGATTTATAATTGCTTTTTAATTTTCCTGGAAAGCGAGTACTTGGCTCTGCCACCATAGTTTAAATGTATATCGAGTTCAAAGGGCAATTGCTAAATAAAGGTTGTCCCAACAAGAACGCAAGATTTAAATTTTATATAAAACACAGATATTTAAAAAAATCGTAAAACTTTATTATATCGTAAACAAGACAGAATGAGGTTATGTATGGAACAACACATCGGTCAGATGGCTGTCGCGGCTTTGCTGGCACACACGCGATCTTTTAATGAAATTTTCTATGACCGTTTTGCATAAATGCTGCGGTATTTCATTAATGCAGCGTCTAATTTCCTCTTTTAAGACTTGAGTCGTCGTCGGCTTATTCGCATAAACCATCGACTTCAAAAAACTTCAAAGAAAAAAGTCTAATAGTGTTAAATCGTACGATCTAGGCGGCCAATTCTGGTCTCCATAACGCGAAATAACACGACCGGGAAATGACTGATGCAGCAATTGAATTTTTTCTCTGGCTGTGTGACATGTGGCGCCGTCTTGTTGAAACCACATGCCCTCCACATTCATTTCTTCAATTCTAGGCACGAAAAAACTGTTTATTATTTCACGATACCGAACATCATTGACTGTTTGCGCTTGACATGCCTCATTTTCATAAAAAAAGGTCCAATGATATCTCCAGCCCAAAATCCACACCACACAATGACACGTTGAGGATGCATTTGCTTCTCGTGAATCACTCGAGGATTTTCGTCACCCCAAATGGGACAATTCTGCCTATTGACGAAGCCATCAAGATGGAAATGGGTCCCGTCACTGAAAATGATTTTATCGGCAAAATCAGCATTTTCATGTTGTCTCTCCAATGCCCAATTAACGAACTCCCTTCGCTGTCCATGGTCAGCTGGCTTCAGATCCTGAGTCAATTGAACTTTGTATGCATGAAGATGCAAATCTTTCGTCAAAATTCACTGCATAGTGGATTTGGAGACACCAAATTGCTGAGCTCGGTGTCGAATTGAGGTGAATGGAGTACAGCTGCGACATTTTCGATCGATCGACATGATCGAAGGCGCGTTGTTGTCTTTACATCACTAACAGACCCAGTTTTGGAAAATTTATCCATTAATCTCTTTACAGTTGACTCTTTTAGAGCATTATTGTGACCCCAAATTGATCGCAATTTGCGAACTGTAGCCGCAAAACTTTTACCATTTTGATAAAACAATTTCACAATGAGAATGCGTTATTCATTCGTGTAGCGCTCCATTTTTACTAACCTCGTACCTTCTACTAGCAAACAATAACAATTGCTCAAACGTCAAACAATGACACTTCGAATGGCGTCAAATTTAAATCTTGCGTTCTTGTTTGGACACCCTTTACTTTAATTCAGTGATTTTGTTCATAAGAGTTACATTGTTGTCAATTTCTGTGCTGGTTTTATTGTTAAATAAGTACTGGAACAAGGTTGATGTATCTAAACTCACTTGTTATAATAGGCTGTCATTTATTACATGTGCTGTAGGTATGAGAACATAAATAACCGACTAAAAAAATTTTAAGAAGTTTGGACGCGGTAAACCATTTTACTGCTTCCATTTTGTCCTACATCAATTATAATTTATTTAAAGTATAATTCATGATATTCTTCTTATTCTATAGCTTTTTTCTACTCACCATTAACGTTTCCGCCTAAGCCAGCAGCGGCATTTTGACCATGGGGAGTGCCTGCAGAAGCATAGAGGCCACCAAGAAGACCATTTCCATTTTGCTCACCACCCAGACCGGCCTCAGCGTGATAACCTAAAAAATTGACACCCACTTTGCCATCCTTAAAGCTGATTAACTGCAAACAAAAAGAAGCCAAACACACGGCCAAATGTTACCAAAATGCCATAAAACGGAAATTGTACAAATACGAGGGGAAATCAAATGTTTCCAAACTCTCACCCATAGCGCAATAATAGATATTAAATCGTTTGTTTTTCTTTATTGTTTTACAACAAAACGACCACAATTGGCCGTTATAAGGAAGATTTACAACAACATTCAAAGGACAATTCAGCAAAATACTAAAATAATTCGATTACTCAAATGTCACGTTTAAAGTCAACATCGAAGAAAAACTCAGGACGACAGAGAAAAGTTTCACATATTTTATGGCTCTCATAGATCAGGTCTTTCGCCACTTGACCGCACAGGCACCAGATGGATAAAGTAAAATTGTAAGACGAAAAACTTTAAACTTTGTGACTGTGCAAAAGTTTTCCTCCAAGAACAACTTGTTGTATTGTCTTTGTGGTCAACTTTTAACCTTCCTCTAAAGAATTGTTGGCTACAAATGCGGTTGGGAGAACGTTAAATGGACTAGGAAACACGCGAGCAAAAAAGAAAATATGTTATTTCCAAACTACAATGTATGTTGAATACTAGGGTGCCAACGAAAACTTTTCTTCTGAATTTAAAAATTCACAGAGTCTAATATTTCGCCAGTTGGTCTAAAAAGTCTGTGTTCAAAATTTGGGAAAAATTGGGTGAGACTCAGAACTGGCGTATTTAGGACACAGGACAGGACACAGTTTCTGCTCCAATAGAAAGTTATATGCAAATAGTTGCTAGATCTGTTTTTTTGTATGGATTTTAAGAAACATTTGGAAATGATATTAATTTAGCTTTTTTATATATATATAAATATAATGATAAAAAAAACTCCAGAAAAATAAAAAAAAACTTTAGGAGTGCAAATTTATAAGTTCACAAAAAAGGTAAGTATTGAGAAAAATAAGAAATTTTATTGTTGTATTTTTTTCCACAATACCAATACGAAGGTGAAAAATTTGTATATTCCAACAAAAGTTCTTTCGAATTCGAATTAAAGTCTATTCTCTACCATATCTCTCTGATTTGGTTATTATTAATCCTACTTCAAATTTGGGGACTATGGAAAAAATTAGATTCGGGATTTTAAAACAAAAGAACTCCTAAAATAAGATAAAACCAGTAAAGAAATTTCTGTCAAGTGAGCTGACTTACATATATGTATCTTCACCCAACGATCTTTTAAGTTATTGCAAAAGTGCGCGGAGTGCCAGCAGGGATCAGTGGTAAATCCTGCCACTGAAATTTCTGTACTGGTTTTACTTTGCTTAAATTCGCATCCCTTTTTGATAAGGACCCAATCTCTGCTGGCAGGATTTACCAATCCTAAACTGGCACTCCAAAATGTAAATGGATGCTGGGTGCAGATATACGTAAGTCAGTTCACCTGACTGAAATTTCTGTACTGGTTTTACTTTGCATTAATTCGCATCTCTTTTTGATAAGGACCTAATCCCTGCTGGCAGGATTTACCACTCCTAAACTGGCACTCCAAAATGTAAATGAATGCTGGGTGCAGATATACGTAAGTCAGTTCACCTGACTGAAATGTCTACACTGGTTTTACTTTGCCTTGATTCGCATGACTTTTTGATAAGGACCTAATCCCTGCTGGCAGGATTTACCACTCCTAAACTGGCACTGCAAAATGTAAATGGATGCTGGGTGCAGACATACGTAAGTTAGTTCACCTGACTGAAATTTCTGTACTGGTTTTACTTTACTTTAATTCGCATCCGTTTTTGATAAGGATCTAATCCCTGCTGGCAGGATTTACCACTCCTAAACTGGCACTCCAAAATGCAAATGGATGCTGGGTGCAGATATACGTAAGTCAGTTCACCTGACTGAAATTTCTATACTGGTTTTACTTTGCCTTAATTCGCATCCCTTTTTTGATAAGGACCTAATCCCTGCTGGCACTCGGCGCACTTTTGCAATAACTTAAAAGATCGTTGGGTGAAGTTACATGTATGCAAGTCACCTCACTTGACAGAAATTTCTTTATAGATTTCAGCACATTTTAAGAATTCTTTTGTTTTAAAATCCCGAATATAATTTTTCCGTTTTTATCAACAAATGCATGAAAGACATGGATTAAACTATATAATTTGCATGAGAGGTACCAGAAACAGCGGCGTTCTAACAATTCTTTACATTTTTCGCATGTTACCAAGCATTATGTGAAATCTACAGGCAAAAAGCTAAGTTACTGCAGTCTGCTCATGAGGATTTACAGGGAGAAAATTAAATTTTGCTAAATCTGTTAATTTGTATGGAAGGCATGAAAGTGGACATAACACTGCGCTCAATTTCCACTGTCAGAATTAAATTGAATAAAGGCATGAATAGTGCAAAATTTGATTGAATTCATTGCTTGAAATATATGAAACTAAAAATATACGAGTTAAATCGGTCATTTAAATGGGAGGTGACAAAATTGAGCGCTTCCTTGGTCGTTTTTTCCAATTTTGAAAAATTCTATAAAGCAATTTAATGTTGCTGCAATCCAATAATTAGCAGTAACGGAAAATTGAAATCGGTCAATTTGTATGGGAAATACCAAAAGAGGTATGTTAATACAGTGCATTTTTAATGTCGAACACAATCTAACCAGATTTTTAATATGTGCCAAATTCAACTGAATTTAGTGTGACGATATAGACGATATGGTTCAATGAATTTTCAGGCTAAAACGGTCATTTGTACTGGAGATATTAGAAGGGGCATGGTTAGCCAGACGATTTATAGGTTGACAAAATTTGGGACAACAAAGAACATCTTTCTGGTAGCTGTAGTCTACCTGCTGGAAGTTACAGGGATAGAATTGAATTTCGGTTAATTTATATGGGAGATACCGGAATGCACGTGAAAATGCGATCCCTTTTTCATTATATGACTTAGCAACCCCCTAACGTGTTCTAAATTTGATTGAATTTAGTGTAACTGCTTAGAAGATATGGACCTAAATATATTTGAATTAGATCGATCACGGTTAACTAATCGATTTTTTAATTTTTTTCCGGCAAGCTTTACATAGGGTGATTCTTTAAGATTTAAGTCTTTCAGGTTTTTCAGGCAGCACTGCGTGGTAATGGCATCCAAACGTCATCTGTCAAAGTGAAAAGTGTACAGTATACTCCGCCATTTCATCATGGAATGACGAATGACCTACCACAACGTCTAATTTTTGGTGAATGGGCCTTACAAAAGCTCAATGAAAATCCGCTGTCTTATCGAAAAATTGTGTTCAGCGACGAGGCTCATTTCTTGCTAAACGGATACGTATCAAGCAAAACTGCCGCATCTGGAGTGATGAACAGCCACATGCCATACGTGAATTACCGATGCATCCCGAAAAAATTACAGTTTGGCGTGGTTTATGGGCTGGTGGCATCATCGGTCCATTTTTCTTCAAAGACGACCGTGGAAGAAACGTTATCGTAACGGCAAGCGATATCGAGCCATGATACGCGGTTTTTTTCGCCCCAATTGGCTGAATTGAACTTAGCTGACATGTGGTTTCTTCAGGACGGTACAACATGCCACACTGCTCGTGAAACAATGGATATGTTGAGGAATGAATTTGGTAAGTAACTTATCTCTCGGTTTGACACTGTGAGTTGGTCTCTAAGATTTTGCGATTTAACGCCTCTTGATTATTTCTTGTGGGGTTATGTTAGTCTATGTGAACAACCCGAACACTATTGAAGCCTTACATGATAACATAATACGCGTTATTGAAATACAGGCCGAAATGCTTGAAAAACTGACGAAAAATTGGGCCTTTTGAGTGGATATTTTGAGACGGAGCCGCGGACAACATTTACATGAAATTATCTTTAAAAATTAAATGGCAATTTATCGATTCCAATTAAAAATTTTAAATATGATGCAAATTTGATTGTTTCATTCGATTTTTAAAACAACTACGGTTAAAAAGCCACCCTATATATTAAAAAAAACGGACACAAATTAAGGTCGCTGCTGACTGCGATTAGGGATTACGTTGAACAAACTTAATTTCGGAAAAACGGTTAATTTATATGGGAAGTATCAGAAGCCGGCTATGATTTGGCAAAATTTTAGGTTGTGCCAAGTTTAAAGAAGTTTCTTGTCCCCTAGCCAGCCAGCCAGCCAGCCAGACAGATGGACAATTGATTTTAACGGTCATGAAATACATTTGGATATATGGTATCTTAGCCGTTTCCTTCCGTGTGTTACATTCATGGCTATATCAAATGATATATATCTCCATTCCTCCAGGTGAAGGTACGAGGGCTGTTCCAAAACTAGTTGACTTAATAAAGGAGACTCGAAAAATATTCAATAAGTTCTATATGTTCTATATGTTTATAGTAAGGAATGTCAAAGTCCTTAATATAGCCATCAACCTCAAGCTCCAACTTTTCATTTTTTCAAAATCTATTGTATTTCCACTTTCTCTATTCTCCATCTCTTTTTTTTAAGTTTGGAAATATCAAAATTGTCCGAGCGAGCTAAATCTAGCGAATACGGCGAGTGATGAAGGAATTCGAACTTCAATTCATTAATTTTGTCAATCGCAATAGTGGATGTGGGGAACTGTACCATTTCCTTGAGGAAACAGCACTTTTTTCACCACATGCGTCCTTTTTTCCGAAATTTCATAACCTAAACGCCGCAATAAATTTGCATAACATTCGGCGTTGATGGTTTTTTCTTTCTGAAGATTATCAACAAATATAATCCCATGCGCATCTTAAAATACAGACGCCATGACCTTGGCTGCAGATGGAACCGCCTTCGCCTTCTTTGGACTTGATTCTTCCGTTCCATTCCACTCTTTTGACTATTCATTTGTCTCAGATGTGAAGTGGTGGATCAATGTCTCATCAATGGTTATAAATTGATGCAAAAGTTCAATTTTATCGCTTTGAGACTTCGCCGAACACTCTACTAAAACATCCTAACAACACTGTTTTTGCTCTATTGAAAGCAAGCGCGGCACCCATTTTGCGCGCAGCTTTCTCATCTTCAAATCTTCGTTCAATATATGATCTATAGGACTTTTTGAAATGCCTATCATTTCAGCTAACTCACGCACCTTTAGGCGTCGATCATCCAACACTATTTTGTGGATATTCTTAACCGCGTCTGGCGTGGACACTTCAATTGGTCGACGACTACGGTGCATGTTTTTGGAGCACGCACAGCTTCGTTTAAACTCTGCTACCCAATATTATACAGTCTTAAACAAAGGTGTAAACTCCCCCAGAGAAAGATTTCTCAAATAAAAATATTGAATTGGCGTCTTGAAAGTTGAAACATATGTTTTATAAGGTTGCCACTTATCAGCAAAATAATTATTTTTTTTTTGAAACTACTGGCACCATCTATACGCCAGGTCGTCTAAGTTACTGCGGCTTACTGGTTATAAATTGATGGCAGGAAATTGATTGTGACAAAAGTTGCCAATTTATATTGGAGGTACTAGAAGGGTTGTGACACTGTTTTCTGTTTTCATTTATACAGGGTGTCTGTCGGGAAGGTATACTACTTTGTTTGTTTCTAATTGTTGATTAAATGGAAGAAAATGGATCTTATATTGATAAATGTTTTATTTAATGTCGGCATGGAATGTATGGAATACGATATCAGATAAATGTCCGCCTCTGTTAGGCCCACACATGCAAGCCCTTTTGAGCACATTTTTCATTACATTCCCACACATTTCAAGCAATATTTCATTAATTCCGTTACGAATATTTTGTTTGAGTTGCTCAAGCGTTTCTGGTTTGTTTGCATACACCTTGTTTTTCAGATATCCCCACAAAAAAAAATCCGGAGCAGTCAAATCAGGCGACCGTGGAGGCCAATCACCATCACCATTTCTTGAAATAACATGTTGTTGAAAGAGATCTCGCATTAATTTCATTGTAATCCTGGCTGTATGCGAGGGCATTTTAATCAAGCCCAAAGCATGCAGTTGTTGCGTAAAAAACTTTTCAGTCATTTCACGACATCGCTCTCCATTGACAGTTACCGTTTCGCCGTTTTCAATTTCAAAGAAGTAAAGTCCAATGATTCTTCCTGACCAAATTGCTAACCAGACTGTCACTTTTAATGGATGCAAAGGTGACTGATGAATAATTTGACGGATTTCCATTGCCCAGAACCCACTATTCTGTTTATTCACATATCCATTCAAATGAAAATGTGTCCCGTCACTCATTATGATTTTTTCATGAAAATCGGGGTTGTCATAGGCAAGCTGTAACATCCTGTTGGCATATGTACGGCGGCGTAAATGGTCTTGTGGAAGAAGCTCTTGCGTCAACTAAATCTTAAATGAAAGCAAATGCCAATCCTTGTGCAAAATTGTGGTCAAAGTTGTTCTTTGAAGGCCAAGCTCCTGAGCACGGCGTCGAATTGGGGCTTATTGTTTTGAATACTTTATTGAGCAGCAGTAATTTTTTCAGCCGATCTTGCAGTACATTATGGTCCATGTTTGGCCCTATCAGCTACAGACCCTCTTTCTTCGAAATTATTCACTACACGATAAATAGTGCGTTTTGTTGGCACGTTGTTTTTCCCAAAAATTTCACGTAACTTTCTCATCGTCACAGTAATCGATGATTGATTTTGATAAAATGTTTTAACGATTAAAACATGTTGGTTTATCGAATATTTTTCCATAATAAATTTGCCACGTCTCTACATCACGACTGTCAAATATGAACTGTCAAGGCTAATGTTTATCGAAATGTCGGCAAAAGAAAGTAGTATACCTTCCCGACGGTCACTCTGTACTTATACTAAATTTTAATCATTGCTTAACTGTACCAAATTGGACTGATTTTCCTACAGCTGAATAAACGATATAAACGTAGGAATATATGATTTAAGTCGATTATTTGCATGGAAGATACCAGTATTAGTGTGGCAACATCGTTCATTTTTATTCTCAGAACTTAGTTCACCAAATGCATGAAGTGTATCAAATTTGTTTGAATTCAGTACAGCTGACTGAGGCTAAAAATAACTGGGTGAAATTAGGCATTTGTAAGGGAGTTGCTAGAAGGGGCGTGGTCGATTTTTTTGTCAAGTTCTGTCAAGCCTTATAAACCAATGTGATAGGCGAAGAGTTAAAGTTTCTGAAGTCTACAAATAAACAGTTAAAAGCGAAATTTTGACCAATTTTATGGGAAATGCTAATAGTCCAATAGGCCAATATAACCCTGCTATCTTATATAACATTCAGTTGAATCAAGTTTAAATTAGTAGTTATCATATCTGCTAACCAAATCACATAATCTATCGACTTAAAATTTTATGGAACACAAAATATGTGGGTATCCACCTACATTCCTTCGTCTCAAGGCTTAAATATGTGAATTCACATTAAAACATTCCGCTGTAAGAAAATACGGAGAACAACAATAATCAAACGATTTTTGTTTGTCGTTCTCTTTATATTTTTGTTAACTTTTACAATTTTCAGAGCAAATAATGTTCTGAAGTGAACCCTTTTAAAATTTTGGGAATTTCCTTTAGCATGAATCGGACAATTTTCCCTTTAATTGAGTTTGATTTCCATAGAAAATCTTTTTGTGTACTGTCTCTAATGTTCGTTGGCCAGCCTTTTCCATTTGTGAGAATAGATGTTGTGAAAGTTTTTCGGAGCCTTGTGTGTAAAGAATAAATTGATTTAGCAAAATATTTAATTTTAAAAGTGATTTGTAACAATTGTTGTGTTTTTCTTTTTTTTGGTCATTACTCTAAATTAGGTTTTTTCACAATATTGTTCTATGGCTTTTTTGGTCAACTTTACAAATCGTCTTACAACAGCTCTCGTTTGTCTTTTCTTAATTTGAGTTCAGTGCTGTTTTTTGTAGGAGAAGAAGAGAAAACGACTTTTGATAGGACGAATACCAAAGTGAAGGTGGTGGCCATGGATGTGTTCAGACGGACAGAAAAACAAGTGAAATTAAATTTGTTTTTTTTTTTTTTTTTGGCAAGCGCTAATGACTCTCAATTTTATTGTGGTCAATTGTTGGGGAAAACTTTTGGACAACAATGGGTTCACATATGGTTTGCTGAGGACATGCACTCACAGGTAGACCACATACGACTTTAGCGATGAGCATCGTTGTCGCTTTTTGCAATTTGCTGGCGGTGTGAAGATGGAGCATAAGCATGACTGCACTAATGTGGCGAGGGGTGTGGCTTTGTTGTGTAGCGAACTTCTAGGTTAAAAGTCGGTTTTGTGTGATTGTTTTCTGGACTTGGAAATGTTAAAGTTAAGTACCATCATGACTGTATTTGTATTTCGGCGGCTAATGGTTTAATTTCGATTGTATCCTAATTGGTTAGTGCAACTGTAATTGAGGTGGTGTTGGCAGAAAAGTTACCGAGTTACTAGTTTGTTCTAAAATGCGACAAAGCATTTTAAGTAATTACTCCATTGCTGTGATTTCATATCTGGTAGCATTGGCGACATTTGTTGCACTCAGTGTTTAAAATTACATTTGCAAAACTTAAAGTTGTTGACACTAATTACTTTTTTCACAATAAGTGAAATATAGTAATAATGATCAGTTATTTGTCGTATTTGGTATGACATGCAGATTACATCACAAAGCTGGGCATCAACGAGCAGACACTTTGATTTTGCCTGTTTTTCGAAATGAATTTTTGAATTGCATTTTTCAGATTGCTTAAGCAATTTATTATTTTCAATTAGTTGCCTATTAATTACTTAATTAGTTTATTGTCTGAAGCCACTTGATCTATATAAACAGTTAGAATTTAAAACCGAGATATACAGGGTGTCCATTGGGAAGGGGTGACCATTGTTTTGTCGCCATTTTGGTAAACATTAGTCTTGACAGTTCATATTTGGCAGTCGTAAAGTAGAGACGTGGCAAATTTATTATGGAAAAATATTCAATAAACCAACATGTTTTAATCGTTAAAACATTTTATCAAAATCAATCATCGATTACTGGGACGATGATGAAGTTACGTGAACATTTTTGGGAGAATCAACGTGCCAACAAGACGCACTATTTATCGTGTAGTGAATAATTTCGAAAAAGGAGGGTCTGTAGTTGATAGGGCCAAACATGGACCACAATGTACTGCAAGATCGGCTGAAAACATTACTGCTGCTCAAGAAAGTGTTAAAAATAAATCATCAACCACAGGATCAGTCCTCAGAATTTGCATTTGTTTCCATTTAGGATTCAGATGACACAAGAGCTTCTTCCACAAGACCATTTAAGCCGCCGTACATATGCCAATAGGATGTTACAGCTCGCCCATGACAACCTTGATTTTCATGAGAAAATCATAATGAATGACGAGGCACGTTTTCATTTGAATGGATATGTACATAAACAGAATAGTCAGTTCTGGGCAATGGAAACCCCTCAAATTATTCATTAGTCACCTTTGCATCCATTAAAAGTGACAGTCTGGTGTGCAATTTGGTCAGGAGATATCATTGGACTTTACTTCTTTGAAACTGAAAACGGCGTAACGGTAACTGGTAATGGAGAGCGATATCGTGATATGATTGAAAACTTTTTAACGCCACAACTGCATGCTTTCGGTTTGAGTAATATGTGGTAACAACAAGACGATGCCACATCGCATGTAGGCAGGATTACAATGGAATTACTGTGAGATTTCTTCCCACAACAAGTTATTTCAAGAAATGGTGATGTTGATGGGCCTACACGGTCGCCTGATTTGACTGCTCCGGCCTTCTTTTTGTAAGGATATCTGAAAAGCAAGGTCTGTGCAAACAAACCAGAATCGCTTGAGCAACTCAAACAAAATATTCGTAATGAAATTAATGAAATGTGTGAGAATGTAATGAAAAATGTGCTCAAAAGGGCTCGTATTTGTGAGGCTAACAGAGGTGGAAATTTATCTGATATTCTATTCCATACATAATTGCTGACATTAAATAAAACATTTCTCAATGTAAGATCCATTCTCTTTCATTTAATTAAAAATTATAAACAAGGTAGTATACCCTCCCGACGGTCACCCTGTGCTATAATCGAGATATACCTTCTGAAGAAGGAATGAAGGTATACTCGTACGAGTATATCATTTGACAGGGGAAAAATGTACTACCCAGAACGAAGCTTCCGTGGTATCAAATATCCTTTGGCCTAATGTGTTTCATGACTTTCTCAGTTGACTGAGCGATATTCGTTTGTCTGGCTGGCCGACCAGATGTTCATCTGCGAATCACTGCTAAATGGCAATAAAATCAATCTATTTTTGAAGTGAATGGTGATTGGTGATTAAAAGTGGATCACTTACGACAACTCAAAGAGAAAATGGTCGTTGTTGAATCGTGGTGAGTTTTCGTAAATGGTGGCCAAATCATCACAATTGACAGTGAGAAAGGTTTTGCTATATGTTTGGTATGACTGACAGGGAAACATCTGTGATGAGCTGCTCCCCCACGGCCAAATTTTTAATTTAGGCCTGTGTTATCAACAGTTATACCATATCAAGCAATCACTTAAAGGCGACCAGCTTTGGCGGATTGGAAAGAATTGTGTTCCATTAGGATAAAGTCAGGCCACACATATTGATAGTGGAAGCTAGATTGGCAGGTTCTGAGACTGTGAGAGCTAACAAGCATTCAGGAAGCTTGGTTGGAAGGTTCGTATGGTATCAGCTTAAAGTCGGTACATAACAACAAGTGATTGCCCGTTGTTCTCGTCTATGCCAATTGATTTCGTTGGTAAAAAATTCGATTCAAGAGAAACGTGTGAAAATCGATTGTCTCAATTTTTATTTTTGCCAGTAAGGACGAGAGTTTCTATGAGAGGGGCATAATAGAATTATCTGTTATCATTAGATTATCGAAAAAACGGTGCATATTTGCTCTAAGTCGGATCATTCTAAGTATACTAAATGAAGCCTTCAATGTCTTGAACAAATAATGGATCGGTTTTTACAACACCTCCTACTTGGTAATTTCTTGGTCAACATTTTTTAGTTGTGATTAGTAATTTTTTGGTCATGGTTTGACGGCAGGTGCCATGTGCGAACTCATTACCCTTAATAACGGTGATTTTCAACCCTTTGCATTAAGATCGAGAAAAAAACACGATACCATACAAACTATTATGATACAGTATATTTCATATTTTGCATATTTCGTATTCTAATTGAAAAACGCCAGTATCATAGACAAGGAGATACCCTGCTTGCCTGCTTATATTCATAAAATATTGATTACACAAGTCTACAAATTTAGAAATAAATTGACTGCAGAAACGTAGCACGTTTCTTAACTAATCTGGGTGCGCTGAATTCGAATTTGACATAAAAATTGGGCTATCACGTCTTGTTCATTTTTTATCGCATGCTTGCAATACTGTAAAACAGTCAATACTGACACTACGATTTCACATTTATCAATTTGACAGAAGCCCACATTCAATCTAAATTTGCTTAATAGTTGCGTTTAATTACGTCAGGGAGATTGTTTGTTACTCATTCAAGCTATTTTTGTTTTGTGTGTGGTGAATATTTGGTTGGAAAAAAGAAATCATTAAACTATGAATATTTACATTATTTTGGTTTTGCTGTCAGAAACTTAAACAAACAGTCGGCACCGACAATGTTTTGCAATAGTTGCAGAACTGTTTTATACAAGTGGTGAAATGGGAAGAAGATCTATTTCGACTTTTTAAGTCCAGTACTTAGAAGAGAGTCAAGTAACCACCAAACCGATGAAGATTATTTATTGATGTCTCTATGTATAGTTTAAAGGCTCTTCTTTTGCATAATGGCAATGAAAATCATCCATACCAATTGCTCATGCCGTTAATACAAAGGAAAATTACGAATCAATGATTGAAAATTTGACATTACTCAAATGCAACGTTAGTAAACGGAAGATCTGTGGTAACTTTAGGGTGTGTGACTTAAATTTCTTTGTATATATAGTATAGACAATCGTAAATAATTGTAAATTAATCTGTTTCAGGTCATTGGTTTTTTGGCTGATATACAAGGATGTTCCACAAAATATTGTTGTTTCTTTTGTCTATGGGATAGTTGCGCTGGATGTCATCATTGCGTCAGAACGGAGTGACCAAAAAGAACTGAGTATTCGCCAGGAAAACAAAACATTTCAAATAAACGATTAGTTGATCCAAAAGACATTCTTCTTCCGCCGGTGCACATAAAAATCGGCTTTTTTAAGAACTTTGTCAAGGCTCTGGACAAAGATGGGGCAGCATTTAAATATTTGTTAGCGGTTTTTGCTAAAATTTCATATGCTAAAATCAATAAAGGTATATTTGTTGGCCCCCAGACCAGGAAGCTATTGAATGACAATTTTTCACAAGGTTTATTGGAGAAAAAATATGCAGCTAGAAATCTTTCAAGAATTTGCAGAATTTTTGAGAAATTATCATGAATTAGGTGCACGAATGTTACTCAAACTGCATTTTCTTCATTCGCATTTAGATTTTTTACCACAAAACCTAGGTGCGGTGAGCGACGAACAAGGGGAGTGTGCTCACCAAGATTTAATGAAAATTGAAAGAAATTATTAAGGATTTTGGGACAAAAGAATGCTGGGAGACTGTTGGACTGGACTCTAATACGTGAAACCGAACCAACAAAATACAAACGACGTTCAAATAATATTCACTTTTGAAAATTCATTGATTTTTAAATAAACTAGTGAATTTTTATGTAAAAAATGAATAAGAACATTTTTTTTGTGTATCGAAAACCTGACGTGGTAGAGAAAAACCAACGAGTACACTTTTATAATCAGTACAAATTAATGTAGTAAAGGGTGTCCCAACAAGAACGCAAGATTTAAATTTGGCGCCATTCGAAGTGTCATTCTTTGACATTTGAACAATTGTTACTGTTTGCTAGTAGAAGGTACGAGGTTAGTAAAAATGGAGCGCTACACGAATGAACAACGCATTTTCATTGTGAAATTGTTTTACCAAAATGGTGAACGTTTTGCGGTTACAGTTCGAAAATTACGATCAATTTGGGGTCACAATAATGCTCCAAAAGAGTCAACTGTAAGAAGACTAATGGATAAATTTGCCAAAACTGGGTCTGTTAGTGATGTAAAGACAACAACGCGCCTTCCACCAGGTCTATCGACCGATGATGTCGCTCAAACTCCATCCACCTCAATTTGACACCGAGCTCAGCAAATTGGTGTCTCCAAATCCACAAATCCAAGATTTGCATCTTCATGCATACAAAGTTCAATTGACTCAGGAACTGAAGCCAGCTGAACATGGACAGCGAAAGGAGTTCGTTAATTGGGTATTGGAGAGACAACATGAAAATGCTAATTTTGCCGATAAACTCATCTCCAGTGATGAGGCCCATTTCCATCTTGATGGCTTCGTCAATAGGCAGAATTGTCGCATTTGGGGTGAGGAAAATCCTCGAGTGATTCACGAGAGGCAAATGCATCCTCAACGTGTCACTGTGTGGTGTGGATGTTGGGCTGGAGCAATCACTGGACATTTTTTTATGAAAATGAGGCATGTGAAGCGAAAACAGTCAATGGTGTTCGGTATCGTGAAGTGATAATCAGTTTTTTCGTGCCTAGAATTGAAGAAATGAATGTGGAGGGCATCTGGTTTCAACAAGACGGCACCACATGTCATACAGTCAGAGAAACAATTCAATTGCTGCATCAGTCATTTCCCGGTCGTGTTATTTCGCGTTATGGAGACCAGAATTGATCGCCTAGATCGTGCGATTTAACACCATTAGACTTTTTTCTTTAGAGTTTTTTGAAGTCGATGGTTTATGCGAATAAGCCGACGACGACTCAAGTCTTAGAAGAGGAAATTGGACGCTGCATTAATGAAATACCGCAGCATTTATGCAAAACGGTCATTGAAAATTTCATTAAAAGATCGCGTGTGTGCCAGCAAAGCCGCGGCGGCCATCTGCTCGATGTGTTGTTCCATACATAACCTCATTTTGTCTACTTTACGATATAATAAAGTTTCAAAAATTTTTTTAAACAGCTGTGCTTTATTTAAAATTTAAATCTTGTGTTCTTGTTGGGACACCCTATTTTAAATATTCCATACCTCATTTATGGAAATTTTCTCTGTTGTTAACCCTTTTAAGAACTCGTCTCTTTTCATACCCACTACCATAGGATGGTCATTCTGTTTGTAACAACTAAAAATACTCATCTACGTATATTAAGCATGTCTGTCCAATTGGTTGTCTGTTGTCATCTGTCTGTTTATTTGTTAATCCATAGCAATTATTGGTACTATTTTATGTATAAATTCTGCCAAAAAAAGTATTAAATTCTCATAATGGCGCTTAATATCTGAAGACGGACGATATATGCTGAATTAAATTGTTTTGCGTTTACAAAAATAATTCGCTATACCGGACTTTCACTATATATTTATTGCGTTTGCTTGAAACTTCTAAACAGTTATTTTAGATTGCGATTGGCGTTTGAGGCCTATGCCTTTAGATAGGCGACCTTAACCCTATAACATGATCGATCCTTCTTCAATACCTTAAACATTAAACAATATATCACAGAAGTTGATGAAGAGTGTCCAAGTTCTTAAGTTGTTTAGTTTTACATAAATTTTTCTCTGAAAATGTATTCAATAGAGTTTTTTTGCCCTCTCTGACGATAAAGCTCTCTTGACCCATTCAATATCAAACAAACAATTTATTGTCGTTCCGTCATAATAGTTTACAGCCAGCTGATATACTCGTATATGATTTTTGTATTATCATAAAAGTTCACAACCAGCTGATTGAGGACATTTCGCATTAAGTACTCAATTAGGCGATAGATAAAATATTCATTGTTTTTGGTCGCTATAGATTCAGTTACTAAAGTACTTGTAGGTGACGCTTTCGAAAGTAAGTTCAGGGTGGGAAAAGCTACTTTACTTGCGATATATTGTATCGAAAAGTGCTAGACATGTAACACCACTTCTGATAAGAACTTAACAGTTTTTGTTGTATATTTGGAGCGTTTTTTTTATTTCGAAATTTTTTTTGTTTGCTTTACGAACAAATATTTGTAATCTATACATTGCTTTATTTATTTGTGCTACGTACTCGACGGTAAATTGTCATTGCATTTCAGTTAACAAATAGTCACAGTGTCGAACAAGTTATACGTTACTGTAACTAAATAACAAAGCTTTCAAAGAACTCAACACAGTAGAGTTCTTAGTAGTCCTGACAAGTTTAATATACATGCGAGGAATTGAGTGGTAGTAATCAGATATTTAGAATTCCGGGCAAATGGTAGCCGCGCGTTAGAAAATGTGCTAAATTTATATATGGAAAATCTATCAAGAAAAATAGAGTGAAAATTTGATGCCACTGTTTGAAAGTGGGATTTCCGTTGCGATTTTAAAACTGTGATTTTTGATTAAAGAGTAGTGATAACTTAAAAAAAGAAAGGAATTAACAACAAACTTCTTAAGAATCAAATATTATAAACATAAACTTACACTTCTTTGACTGACTTACAGTACAAATTGGCTAGTTAACTAATCATTGTTCGAGCGAAATGCTGTTATTTGGTTTTGTGCAATAATAAAAGATTGTTCACATATTTCAGTAACATTAAAACTAGTACAATATTTTCGATCAGATGAATTGACTTACATACGTGTGCCAGTAATTATGATAGTAGTCCAAGCGCCTGCCTCTTAATCCCTTTTAAGATAATTAAAGGTTTGTGTTTTAATGAACTTCACATAATGTTTGCACTAAATAAGAAAACTCTTTCACGACGATTCGCTGTCTGGAAATCGAACTTTTTGAAAATATCTGTATAAGTAAACTGTAAATGCATTTAAGGACGCCATATTAAAAAAAATTGTCTAATAAATTAATTACCGTATTAAAGATTACCAAAGAAAATTTTCGTAAGTATCTTTTTAGAATAATTACGAAGACGGTTCAAAATCAAAGAAGACACAACAAAGTTGGGAAAATTTTTCTTTATTATTCAACATAATCTTCGTTTAGCTCGACACACTTTTTACAGAGGTATTCAATAGGCTTTATAACCTGTTTATACAAAGAACTGCCAAACTCTTTCAAATAACCATCAACCGCAGACTACAACTCTTCATTGTAGGCAAATCTTTGACCATCGAGCCATTTTTTTCAAATTTGAAAATAGACAATAGTCCGAGGGAGCTAAACCTGGCGAATAAGGTGCGTGATGAGGTAATTCGAACTTTAATTCATTAACTTTCGCCAACGCAATAGTGGATGTGTGAACTGGAGCACAGCCTTAATGAAACAATACTTTATTTTGAGCAAATGCGGTCTTTTCTTTCCATAATTTCATCACCTAAACGTCGCAATAAATTAGCATAATATTGGCCATTGATGGTTTTCCATTTTTAAAGATAATCAATAAAAATAATCTCATGCGCATTATAAAAAACAGACGCCATGACCTCGCCTGCAGATGGAACCGTCTTTGCCTTCTTTCAACACGATTCTCCTATTCCAGTGCACTGCTTTGATTGTTCTTTTATCTCATGTGTAAAGCTGTGGATCCATGTCTCATCCATATAAATCGATACAAAAATTCGACTTTATTGTGGTGAAACATCGCGAAACACTCTACATAAACATCTTCACGGCGCTGTTTTTGCTCTATTGAAAGCAAACGCGGCACCCATTCTGCGCATAGCTTTCTCATCTTCAAATCATCGGTCAATATACGATGCATAGTACTTTTTGAAATGCTTATCATTTCAGCTAGTTCACACACCTTCAGCCTACTATCATCCAAAACCATTTTGTGTCTGGCAGGGACACCTTAAGTGGTCGACCTTTACCGTGTTTGTCTTGATAGCTTGTATATATTGCAGTCGTAAACGAAGGAGCAGACACCCCCAGAGTAGAATCTAGTTCAACTTTAATATTGATTGGGCTGAGACCTTTGAAAGGGAAATACTGAGTTATATAACGTTTACCAATTTTTTCCATGTTTACAAATTCACTGAGATCGTTAACTATTGTTAACTTTTCATCAAAATAATGTTTTTCAAACTATTGGCACCATCTATACGTCAGTTTTGTAAGTTTTTGAACCGCCCTAGTAAATTGTAACGGGTGGGCCATAAGGGTGTTGGCGGTTTAAATATTCAATTAAAAAAAAACTACGAAACATAAAAAAAATATATTTGTATTTTTAAAAAGTAGAAGCATGGGAATTTTTAAGACTTAAAAATAACGTTGTCCAAATGGCTTTCCTCGGCTGCTTGACACTCTTGGAACCGAAGTCGCAAATTTTGGAAAACTCGTTGAAAAGTTGTTCTCGGTATTTTGTTACTTTCCTGAATAATGTTCCCATTCAACTGCTCTAAATTGGTCGGATTATTCTCGTAGACTACCGATTTGAGGTAGTCCCATAGAAAATAATCGCATGGAGAGAGATCGGGGCTACGGAGCCATTCAATATCTCCCTTTTCGAAATGAGTTTTCCAGGAAAAACATTTTTCAGCAGCTCTATGGATACCCTAGTCGTATGACTTGTGGCCCCATCCTGTTGAAACCACATCCTCGAGGTATTGCCTTGAAGTTCTTGCAAAGCTGGCACCAAAAAGTCTGCTAGCATGTTGCAATAATTGTTCGCTCTAACCGTCATCGCATGCCCTCTTTCGTCCTCAAAAAAGTATGGTCCAATAATACCGGTTGACGTTATCCCAGCCCACACGACAAGCTTAGGGCTGTGAAGTGGACGTTCATGCAAGCGTCGGGGATTAGTCTCGGACCAGAACCGACAATTTTGCTTGTTCACATGGCCATTAAGGTGAAAATTGGCCTCATCACTAAAAATCACGTTGTTGAAATTGTTGAACCGCTCTAGCATCAAATTGACAAAGTTAAGTTGGTTATTGGCATCATCGGGTTTTAGTTCTTGCACTATCTGAATTTTATAAGCCTTCAAATGCAAATCACGTTTCAAAATTCGTCGAAAAGTTTGACATCCAAAGACTGACTTCTCTTATGTGTTGACTGTTGCGAATTTCGCTTAACCGAAACATGAACACGCTCCACAATGTCGGCTGATCTTGCAGAAACTGGGCGACCACGAACCGTAATTGGTACTGTTGAGCCGGTTGTTTCGAACATTCTGATCTATTTTCGTATCACATTGGCGCTTGGAACTTCACTTAAATAGTGTAAACCGTGTTCATGCCGATACAAACGTCGTGCAGTAATCACTGATTTATTGTTTTCGTAATTCGCTCGGACACAAAATGCGCGCTGCACTCCCGTGTACGGCTCCATGGCGACTAAATTTCCAGGAAGTGGCGCAGCGAACAACATATCTCCCCCTCCAACCCGCGCCGCGCGTTACCGAGAAATTGAAGAATTAAATCGACAAGACTCATATGGCCCACCCTGTACTTGAAACGAATAAGTGAAACTTAAATCGACGAAACTTTATTTGATTAGATTACGCATGAAAATAGTACGAGCTTGAAATAAGTACGCAAACTTTCTCGAATAATTTTGCAATTTTACTTAACTCGAGTTCGTTTTGATTTCCATATGGCGCCACGTATCTTCTTATTTAAAATAAGTAAACAATTATTTGAGAAAATTTGGTAATTATCTTAAGTACGTAATATTTTCACGCCTACTCAAATAAATTTGCAAATAGGAGTCTACAATGTCAAAGAAAACCCCATCAAATAACTATGCCCCTTTTCGTACCTCCCATACAATTGACCGGTTTTCCGGAATTCAATCATTCCTTTGTAATTTTAAACTGGTAGTTTGTAGTAGTTAGGATTTGTGGTCATGGCTTTATGATTAGCTTTATGATTTTCTATGAATCTGAAGAAAAATCGACTAAATGTCTCCTTTAATTCATCCTTTACAAATGATCGATTTAAGCTTTATATTCTTATCTCCATATCTTTCAATCAGTTTCCAAACTCAGCCAAATTTGGCTCTACTCTAAGTTCTGAGAACGAAAATGGACGACATTGCCAAACGAATTCTTTTAACTCCCACAAAAATTGAGCGATTTATCGAAATTAAATTTTCCCTTGTAATACCTAATTCGTAGCCTGAATTTATTTAAATTCCTGTCATTTACATAGCATTGCAATGTTGTATAAAATGTGAAAAACCACGTAATAACGTCGCCTTATCTGCTGATATATCTCATACAAATCACCTTATTTAACCAATATATTCCTTGATTGCAGTATAATTTAGCAAACACCAAATTTTTATTGAACTTTATTAAAAAAAATATGATATTATGATATTATGAAGATATACAAAATTTGTCGATTTGCTAAAAAATCAATAGTCATTCTACAATTTCCACTCCGAAGTGCTTCAAAAAGTTGCAATTTTGCTATTTCTATTGTCTTTCAACTTAAAGAGTTTTTTTTATGAGAACATAAAAATGTAAAACGTTTTCATCTCTTACACAATTTTCGGCTATGCAAGGTATATATAAATCAGGTTACCTTACTGAAAATCTGTATTAGTTGCTGCATCAAGCGATATATATCCTTATTCCTTCGGGAGAAAATACAAAAAGATCACTGAGTCCTAGTTTGGAAACCTGCTGTGCAAGTGGAAAAATGTAGATATCTATAATTGATATCGTTTCTTTTTGTTTCGAAATATAATATTTTCAAAAAATTTTCAGAATTTATATTTGCTATACAATATTATTAAAAAAAGGTTTACTTTGTGCACTAATATTTTATTTAATCAAGTAAGAACTCGATTTAATGCCCAAAGCATCATCTTGCAGTAGTGTTTCCTTAGTTTGTATTTCTATATCCGATGATTGTTAGGGCTGTCAGCTCGTAAAAGACGCCATCCTGTCCGTTTCTTCCTACAAGCTCTTAATGCTCTCAGTTCTTGAGTCTTTCTTGGTTTCTTTCCTCGATTGTCTGGTAAATTGTTGTTTTAAATCATATGCAATATGAAGGAAGGATTCTAAAAACCATTGCCAAGCTGAGATTATTCCAAATATAGTATTTCTTCATTAATTAATCTTTCTTTAGCAGTACTTGAGAACTGCAAGCTTTTGTAAATTTGCCTTATTATTGTTAGGTTAAATACATTTTTTTGACTTCTTAAGGTTATTGAATATTGTCCGCTTATTCGGCTGCCAGGGTAATTGCCGTAAATCTTTTTGAAACTTGTTAAAAGTTGACACAACCAAATAATTTGTTAGAATGTAGCTGGGGATTGTAAAAAGTTTATGTGGGTCCAGCACTTCAAATTGAGCGATTTTCTAAAATTCACTATTTTTCTTGTAACTTGTAATTCGTAGACAGCAGCAACTTACATTTTTTCCCCAATGTTCACTATTTTTCCCATAGATGGCTTTAGTAATTTTGTGTATGCATTTTATAAGAGCGATTGGGCTACGCTAGGTGGCTTTAGAAATGTATGACTTTATTCTCTGACAACTGCCCAGATGGTTTTGTGATTCCATGTCAGAGATAGATGCCTGTGGTTTTTCTTCGATGAAGGCCAAAAACGCAAGCCAAGCAGTTAAAAATGTGATTAGTAATTTTAATGCCAAAGATGCACCACACTCTGGAAGTTCAATTGACGAAAGTGTCTACAGAATAATGGAAAATACTAAGTCCGACTGTCACGTAAGCTCTTTCCAATTGCTTAGGAGCTACAAATGAACGTACGAGATTATTTGCGTACAAAAAGAGGCTCTATGTATAGGTGTCACACGAATTAACACAAAAAAAGCACCATGCACCGAATTTTCATTTGTGAATCACAGCTGAATTGAAACAAAATCTACTCATTTCTGAAGTGAATAATAACTAGTGAAGATAAGTGAATCACTCACGACAACACCAAAAGAAAATGATCGTGGTTGGATCGCTGTGCGCAAACGGCGAAACAATGAATGAGTGGTATTGACAGAGAGTCATCTGTATTGAGCTACTTTCCTACGGCCAAACTCTGAATTTGGACGTGCTCTGTCAACAATTGAACCATAAAAGGAGACGATCCCCCTGAGGGGATCAATTTTCGTTAAATGGGTTTCATCAGGCAACGCAAATTCACACACATTGATATTGGCTCATCAGAGTCCGGATCTGTTACTAAATGATTGTCATCTGTGTCTGTCCATGGTGAATTTTTTTGTTGGCGAAAATTCGCCTGAAGAAAAGCTTGTAAAAACCAACTTCCCCACTTTTTTGCTAGTCACAACGAAGGTTTCTATAGAATCACCCTAAAAAAGGCAACAAGTTATTACAAAATGGTACATATTTGTCCCAAATCGGATCATTCTAACTGTGCTAAACAAAGTCTTCAATATCCAGCAGAAATAATTTCTTTTTACTATACTTTTAAATATCTAGCTAAATTTGAAGAGAATTAATCGACTAAGCATGTGCTTTCTAGTACACCCCTTATAAATGACTGATTTTGTCCACATATTCTTGGACTCACATTATTTAGGAAATGGGTTAATTCAATATACTCAGCAGGTATCAGGGTGTCCCAACAAGAACGCAAGATTTAAATTTGGCGCCATTCGAAGTGTCATTGTTTGACATTTGAACAATTGTTATTGTTTGCTAGTAGAAGGTACGAGGTTAGTAAAAATGGAGCGCTACACGAATGAACAACGCATTCTCATAGTGAAATTGTTTTGTCAAAATGGTGAAAGTTTTGCGGCTACAGTTCGCAAATTGGGATCACTTTGGGGTCACAATAATGCTCCAAAAGAGTCAACTGTAAAGAGATTAATGGATAAATTTGCCAAAACTGGGTCTGTTAGTGATATAAAGACAACAACGCGCCTTCGACCAAGTCGATCGACCGAAAATTTCGCAGTTGTACGTGATGATGTCGCTCAAACACCTCAATTCGACACCGAGCAGCGAATTTTGACGAAAGATTTGCATCTTCATGTACACAAAGTTCAATTGACTCAGGAACTGAAACCAGCTGACCATGGATAGCGAAGGGAGTTCGTTAATTGGGTATTAGAGAGACAACATGACAATGCTGATTTTGCCGATAAAATCATCTTCAGTGACGAGGCCTATTTCTATCTTGATGGCTCCGTCAATAGGCAAAATTGTCGCATTTGAGGTGAGGAAAATCCTCGAGTGATTCACGAGAGGCAAATGCATCCTCAACGTGTCACTGTGTGGTGTGGATGTTGGGCTGGAGCAATCACTGGACCTTTTTTTTATGAAAATGAGGCATGTGAAGCGAAAACAGTCAATGGTGTTCGGTATCGTGAAATGATAACCAGTTTTTTCGTGCCTAGAATTGAAGAAATGAATGTGGAGGGCATGTGGTTTCAACAAGACGGCACCACATGTCATGCAGCCAGAGAAACAATTCAATTGCTGCATCAGTCATTTAAATCTTGCGTTCTTGTTGGGACACCCTTTATTAAACTTGGTTTTGATGATTAAATTAAGCAGCTGAGGACACCTTAAAAGCAAATTATTTAGTTTGACAAAAATCAGTGATTCCTCCAGAACTTCTGAGTGGAAAGCAGAGATTTGTATATCAGTTATAACCATTAAGTTCAGAAAGTTATAATTTTGTTTCTGTTATTTTGCGCGAATTCACTGCATTTGTACCTGGTGATTTATTACTCCATCTGCGCTGTTTTAAAGTAACACAAATGGATGTTGGGTGAGGGAATATGTAAGTTGATTCATCTGACTGAAATTTCTGTAATGGGTTCAGTACTAAAAGCCACTAAACTATACAAATAGTTATTGATCTTCAAATTTTGCTGAATTTCTACACGAAAATTTGTCGAAATATTTTTTTATCGAAAGTCATAAATTGCCAATTTGTGTATAAGTAAATTTATCGATCGCCAACTTATGTTTAGATCTATTAAATGTTATTTTTTTTTAATTTTTACATTCAGTTTACGTCGTTTAATAAATGTAGTTACTATAAATATTTCGAACAAAATTTAAATTAAAATTAAAGTATTCGAAAAAATAAGATTTTTCTTTTTTGGATTTTAGATTCCTTAATTGATTGCTTTTAAATCGTATGCCTTAAAATAGAGTCGTGCCTGGTTACCATTAATTTCATTAAACCCACACATTCAGAAAACTAAATTAAATAGCAATTGTGTACAACTCAACTCATATTCCGGGAACAAACGCAATCTAGTTATTAATATTAGATGCAAAAAAAAAAAACTACCAACGAATAGTACTTCCTTCCAGTGAAACTACATTTGCTGGCAAAATGTTAATAACGACAACGACAATAGCGGCGGTGCTCTTGATGTTGGTATTTGTGACGATGCTGCCAATACCTGCAACAAGTGTCGCTTTAGGCACTGGTGAGACAAGTGGCAGCACAAGTATTTCGACTAGTGTTAGTTTTGCAAAACCTCAAGGCCTTTTCTCCACAGCCGCACCATCGTCATCGTCATCATCATCACAAACAACGTTCTCGAGGGATGCAACCACAACAATTACAACAACAGCTACAAACAAAATAGCAACTTCGTCATCATCAACACCAAGAGCAAGGATACCATTGGTTTCGATGGAATTGGCATCATCTTCCTCTCCGACATCACCACCATCATCACCATCAATATTTGCTTGGGGTCATGTAACAAAATATGCAAGGATCCTGTTCGATAAGGAAGTTGTTGTCAAAGGACCCATTGTATTGGATGTAATATATCCGGAAATTGTAAGCTTTTTTCTATAAAAGTGTTTCATACGTTTGCTATTTGAAAGTTTTTAAATTATCTCAATGGTGCTTTTAATGTAGGAGAGAAACATTCACGTTCAGTGCTGGGAGAAATATTCTTGAAGTTTAGATTAATGTAGAGAGGAAACGCGGAGTTTTCCGACATATTGTTGTGAAAGAGAAAATAGTGGTCTCTGTACAAAACGTTGTTTACGGAAAAGATTATCTATTGTATCGCTCTATAAGAAGGTTGAGTTATAGGCATCTGTGCTGAAAGAAATTCTACTTTCCGAAAAGTTGTCTATCGCCAACTCTTCCCTATCGAAAGTTGTACGAAGTCAACTTTTTACTGTGGAAAGCCTGTATACAGTAGAAAAAAGTTGTCTGTCGTCGTTAATTTTTCTATATGGAGAAAAGTTATGCATCGTCGTCAGCTTTTCTATACGGGAAAACTGTCTGACATCAATTTTTCTGTACAGAAAAAGAATGACATCATTTCTTAATACGAAAAGCTGTGAGGCCTTAAATTTTTCCAGTGTTATAATCACGCGTCTTTCAAATTTTTCTTTCTATACAAATTTCCTGTGTGCCCAATTTTTTCATCTTATCCAAAATTCTTGTATTCTCTAGGAAATAGTGTGTTTACAACTTTTTTTTACGAAAATTCCTGAAAGTCCTGAACTTACTTCTAGGTATACATATACATATTCTCTAGAAAAATGTGTGTGCCTTAACTTTTCCAAAAAGAAAGTTGTGTTTCTTGTCATTTTTACACAGGAAATATGTGTTTCCGTATAGAAAAAACTGTCTGATGTCAACTCTTCTGCACAGAAAAAGTGTGACATCATTTTTTAAATACGAATAGTTGTAGAACTTTAAATTTTTCCGCTGTGATAATCACGCGCCTTTAACCTTTTTATATAAATTTCTTGCGTCCCCAATTTTTTCATAATATTCAAAATTATTGTATTCTCTGGAAAATAGTGTGTTTACAAGTTCTCTATACGAAAATTGATGAGTCCTGAATTTTTTTCTAGCTATATACACATTCTCTAGGAAAATTTGTGTGCCCTCAACTTTGAAAGTTGTGCTCCTTATCATTTTTATACAGAAAATATGTGTTTCCTGCATAGAAAAGCCGTCTGACATCAAGTTTTCTGTACAGGAAAAGTGTGATATCATTTCCCAACACGAAAAGTTGTAAGACTTTAAATATTCCCAGTGTGATAATCACGCATCTTAAACCTTTTCATACAAATTTCCAGCGTCCTCATTTTTTTCATCATATCTAAAATTCTTGTATTTTTTGGAAAATAGTGTGTTTACAAGTTCTCTATACGAAAATTGATGAGTCCTGAATTTTCTTCTAGATATATTTGTATATACATATTCTCTAGAAAAATTTGTGTGCCCTTAATTTCTCCAAAAAGAAACTTGCTTCTTGTAATTTTTCAATAGGAAATATGTGTTTCCCCAATTTTTCTATGGGAACTGTAGTGTTTTCTCAACTTCACGGCTGTGTATTCTCAAGCTTTCCATACGGTAAGGAGTCTTTAAGTTTTTTTTTTTTTTTTTTTTTTTTTTTTTTTTTTTTTTTTTTTTTTTTATATGTGCTCAACTATTTTGCATTGAATAGAGTTTGGGCTCACATTTTCTATAGGAAAAGTCATGTACTCTCAACTTATTGTATAAAAGTCTGATCTGAACTGTTCTAGGAGAAATATTGAACAACCCTTTTCCAGCTATTTACAATAGTAAAGGTTTTGTGCCATAATTTTCCTATATTTGGTTAATGTAAGGATATAAATTATATACTGGTGATGTGAAATGTTTTGTTATTTTTCATTTCAGATGAATTCTAATTCATACACGATAATTGGAATTCAGGCCTTTGGTTATGATGCAAATACTACAGATGTGGCCACTGAGAACGTAAACGGTAATGAAAGTGTGCATGTATATCCTCTTAAGGGCGGCATTGGCTACAACTCAACAATAGTACGTTTCATTTTGACCAGTGATGAAAAGTTGCCCTATAGGGTGGTAATACATGGAGTGGATATATGACAAAGTGACAAGCTATGAATTGTTGTACATGGAATACATTTGATTTCTATACATACAACTTAAGTTGTTTAATTAAGTAGATTATTTTGTTCAAAGATAATGTAAAACTGCCAATGTAACTTAGTGGCAATTAATATTAAGTAATTTATGTGCCAAACCAAAAACATAAATTTAATCAGCCCAAAAAACTCGAATTGTAGTCTTAATTAATTTCAAGTATTGTCAGCATAATAATTAAATAGTAAATTTATCATTTATCCACTCATGGGGCAAAGTTATTTTAAAAGATATTTTTATTTTAAAAGATATTAATTAATAACATTTAATAATAAGGCGATTAAATATCATTAAAGTTGTTTAACATATTGATTTTCCATAAAATTTGAATTAGCTGGAATCATGGATAGGAAATAAATTATTTAGACATTTTGGTTCGTTTCAATCTATGTCTTCATATTAGATACTTATTTATTTAAGAATGTTTCAGTTGGTCGTTGCAAAAGCTATTCATAAATGAAGATAACGTTTTGCTTCTGTAAAGAATCGTTACTGAAGTTGCTTTAAGAATAGAATAACATACTTTCTATTATCATTATCTTTTTATCTTTCTACATATATTCTGTATTACTATCAGTAGCTTCATTTTGCTCTGATGCAAAAGTGTAAGGGGTGTCAGAAGAGCATATGCACGTGGCCATGTTTTATATCAATAAATATATTTATATATATATGGAGGGTGTCCCAGCAAGAACGCAAGATTTAAATTTGGTGCCATTCGAAGTGTCATTGTTTGACATTTGAACAATTGTTATTGTTTGCTAGTAGAAGGTACGAGGTTAGTAAAAATAGAGCGCTACATGAATGAACAACTCATTCTCATTGTGAAATTGTTTTACCAAAATGATGAACGTTTTGCGGCTACAGTTCGCAAATTGCGATCAATTTGGGGTCACAATAATGCTCCAAAAGAGTCAACTGTAAAGAGACTAATGGATAAATTTGCCAAACCGGGGTCTGCTAGTGTTGTAACGACAACAACGCGCCTTCGACCAGGTCGATCGACTGAAAATGTCGCAGCTGTACGTGATGATGCCGCTCAAACTCCATCCACCTCGATTCAACACCGACCTCAGCAAATTAGTGTCTCCAAATCCACTGTGCAGCGAATTTTGACGAAATATTTGCATCTTCATGCTTACAAAGTTCAATTGACTCAGGAACTGAAGCCAGCTGACCATGGACAGCGAAGGGAGTTCGTTAATTAGATATTGGAGAGACAACATGAAAATGCTGATTTTGCCGATAAAATCATCTTCAGTGACGATACCCATTTCCATCTTGATGGCTTCGTCAATAGGCAGAATTGTCGCATTTGGGGTGAGGAAAATCCTCGAGTGATTCACGAGAAGCAAATGCATCCTCAACGTGTCCCTGTCTGGTGTGGATTTTGGGCTGGAGGAATCATTGGACCTTTTTTTAAGAAAATGAGGCATGTCAAGCGCAAACAGTCAATGGTGTTCGGTATCGTGAAATGATAACCAGTTTTTTCGTGCCCAGAATTGAAGAAATGAATGTGGAGGGTATGCAGCTTCAACAAGACGGCACCACATGTCATACAGCCAGAGAAACAATTCAATTGCTGCGTCAGTCATTTCCCGGTCTTATTATTTCGCGTTTTAGAGACCAGAATTGGCCGCCTAGATCGAGCGATTTAACACCATTAGACTCTTTTCTTTGGGGTTTTTTGAAGTCGATGATTTACGCGAAAAAGCCGACAGCGACTCAAGTCTTAAAAGAGGAGATTGGACGCTTCATTAATAAAATACCGCAGCATTTATGCAAAACAGTCATTGAAAATTTCATTAAAATATCGCGTGTGTGCCAGCAAAGCCACGGCGGCCATCTGCTCGATGTGTTGTTCCATACATAACCTCATTCTGTCTACTTTACGGTATAACAAAGTTGCACGATTTTTTTTAAATCGGGTTTAAATTGTGTTCTTGTTGGGACACCTTTTACAATGTCGTTTAAATAACCGCCTCTGGACTGGTTGTAGTAGTAAAGGCTTTTGAGGTCGTTTTCGACCACTTTTTCGAACATTTTAGGCGATATCTCGGCGATAACTTGACGAATGTTGGTTTTCAAATGCTCTATCGTTTGGGGGTTATCCGCGTAAACACAGTCTTTGACGTAGCTTTACAAAAAAAAAAATCTAACAGCGTCAAATCACTTGATCTTGGTGGCCAGTTGACGTCGCCAAAACGTGAAATTATGCCTTATGGAAAGTTTTCATGCAATAAAGCCAACAACTATCGTGTTGTGTGGCTCGTGGCACCGTCTTATAGAAACCACTTATCGTGCGGTTCATACTTTTCCATTGCAGGCAAAAAAAAAAAATCGCTTATCATACGGCCACAGTTTGTTCAAAAATTTTTTTTATAATCTTGCTAACTCCTTGCACAGTAGGTCGATTGTGACGACTATAATCACCCCGTAATGCACATAAAGTACACAAAGTGTAAAGTGTAGTAAGTTTTAACTATTTTTATTCGTAAACGGCAGACCTTTCGCGAAATAAATAACACTTCAGATGATAGGTATCTTTCACTAAGTAAATATCACATCAGAAGACAGGTGTTTAACACCCGACAGCCTTGCCAGACCGGCAGTTTTGAAACCACTAAATGGATAACCATATACTTAATCGGTCGTTACCTAAGAAATTGTTGTAGAATATCTGATATTCACAAAAAAGTTCTACAAAGTTCTAACCATGCCCCTTCTGGTATCTCCTATGCAAATGGTCGATTTGAACTGTATATTTTTAGCGTCATATTTTTCAACCGGTTGTGTGAAATTTAATCAAATTTGGCACTCATTACGCCTTTCATTTATTTAAGTTTCGATTATGGTAATAGAGGAGATTGTTACACACTTTTTGGTATCTCCCATGAAAATTGAGCAATTTATCAGAACTAATTTATCACTCTAGACCTTAATTCGCGGATTGTAGTTTCTTAGATTTTTCTCAGATGTACTAAATTATAATATTTGTTAAAATGTGAAAAAATCGACGGAGTAACCATGCCCTCCATGGAACCTCCTTATATGAATTACTTAGTTCAACTTATATAGTTTTTTTTGTTCATGTTTTTCATTCAATTGCACGAAATTTTTTTACATCCTAGCACGCTTTAGACATTTAGTAAACTTAGTTCTGCGATTGGAATTATTCTGCATTGCTATCCTCTCCTTAGGGTACTTCTCATACAAATTAGCTCATTTCATAAAAATGAGTGGTTTACCTGTAACTCTTAAACGAAAGATAGTAACCTATAGATAAGTTATGATATTTCACTTCAGTTAGGTATATTTTTGCTGCTTTCATTGTGTGTCAATTCGCAGTATCTGTTGATTTTCCACTCCCCTCCCGGCACATTTTTGCACCAATGCAAACGCACGTTGGAGGTTTATGTGAGTCATTTCACCTGACTGAAATTTCTGTGTTGATTAACTCTATGACTGGATAAAATGCGCAATACGTTTGTACGAGCTCCACTGTGATGATAAATACAATCAGTACAGAAATCTTAGTCAGATGAACTGACTTACATATGACTTCGCCCAACGTCTTTTTGTGTTGTTGCAAAGAATATTCTAAATTAAAGATAAACTGAACTGAAACAAAATTTTAACTTTCTGAAGTCATTTGTTTGGGTATTTAGGGCGAAGTTATTTGATGGAGTTTTCTATATTGTAGAGAATTGCGAAACAATGCAATGTATTAAAATCTAGACTGTTGCAGACGAATAATTACAAATTACAGATGGTTGATTGAATTTCGGAAAATCAGTAAACTTGCGTCGGCGGCGCCAGAGTGGATGTGAGAACGCGCTCAGTTTTCTGACGTAGATCCTGCATTGATAGACACTCAATGTGCGCCCAATTTAGCTAAGTTTGCTACAGCCATTTGTAAGATTTGAAACTAAGAATATATAGATATCCATTTTTCGATTTCAAAAGTAAAGTTAAATAAAACACACATAAACCAATGATTTCGATAAAACTTTTATTTCATTACAATGCCTGGACCTTCCCATTATGTACGAAATACAATGTCATCTAAATAACCAACTTTGGATTAGTTGCAGCAGCGGATCTTCTTGAGGTTTCTCCAGCGTCATTTACAAAAAAAAAAAAATGGCCCAATGTCAACTCCGGATCATAACGCGGACCAAACAGTCACTTTTTCAGGATGCAATGGCTTTTCCACAATCACTTCTGGGTTCTCTGATCCCCATATGCGACAATTTCGCTTGTTGACGTAACCACCGAGTTAGAAACGCACTTGATCGCCAAAAAAAATTTTGTTCGATTGAAAGTCCACTTTGAGTCACCACTTTTGTAATAAGTTTTAACTATTTTCACGCATTCTTCGCTTATTAAACGATCCATATTCGTAAATGGCAAACATTTCACTGAATAAATATCATTTCAGATAATAAGTATTTAACAGCTGACAGCGCTGTCAGACCGGTAGTTTTGAAATCACTAAATGGATAACCTTCATTCCTCCGTCTGAAGGTATAATGAGATTTGCCAATAAATAAATTGCCCTCTACTCTATCCCAGGTAATTGGCACACGACCCTCCGACATATAACTACTGCTCTGCACATCACGAACAAAAAATCGTTAAAATTTACGTATTAATTTGAGCCATCATTTGTTTGTGTACGAGTATTGACAAATAAATTTATTTCCACATAAAACTTTATTACTATTGTAAAATATCATTAAAATAAATTTATAACTGTTTAACACATGCACACACACACACACACAAGCACACACATTTGCTCAACTATTTGCACCAACAAATTGTCCTTGGACATATGTCTTTTAAATTTTATCCTTTTTTCACATCATTGGTTGTTGTTTTGTTCACAGTGGAAACAACGAACACTGTAGAGAGTGAGGGATAAGAGAAAGGCAGAGAGATGAAAACAAACCAAGAAACGTCAGAGAACGTAACTAAAATCTGGCCTTAAGCATTAAATATGCTGGCGCGAGGATTCCCTCATACTGTGCGACACTGATTCATCGCAACACGTAGGATAAAAAGGCTGTGACATTGTTTGGGAAGCGGAAGGACATGTCAGCACCGGAAGTTCAAATACCAGCTCGCATGTCAACACTTGGGTTGATGTTCGTTTGTGCCTTTGTGCATGGGTGAGTGAGTGTGTGAGTGAGTGAATGAATGGATGTGTGAATTGTAAAATATGTTTTGGTTATTACACTAAAACCTGTGGGAACGGACAAAAAGACTATGAAATAAGATGGAAATGCCTGGGCTTTAGGCGAAAATTCATGTTAATAGTAAAGGGAATTTCACATAGATAGGAAGATATCAACGATGACTTGAGGCGCAATGATAAGAGAATACTGCCACTATTCGTATACGACTTATCAGATGTAAGTTTGGCCATTAAACAGAACTCCATTCAGTAAATCTAATACTTTTTCTCACTGGAAAATTACTAAATATGTTATTTCAACAGATTTATATATATTTTCGCCACTATGGAATGTAATCTCCAGTAATATGAAAAGGCGCGGATACATAATACACCATACAATGTACAAAAATAGTACAAAAAATATTTATTATTTACCTAAAATTACTGTATCAACTTCAAAGTAGAACCCTTCTAAAATAATATAATAATGCCAACGGATAATATAATACAATTATCAGAACATATTTTTAAATAAATTTTCCGAAAGAAAAAAACTTTAGTTCTCTCCGCCAATTCTCTCTTATCGGCTGAAGATGGGTGCCTCCAAATGATAGCTTAAATTCCAGAGGGAGGAGAAAGTTAACCATTTAAGAACCAAAATTGTTTAGAATCATTGAAAACGTGTTCCCCTGAGAAGTGCTTCTGGGAATTAATCTGATTCGAGTAACTCTTTTCGCGTCTGTTGGGCATACTCTCCTCCTTTGACTACAAAGGCCTTAGATTAGAGAAACCGACTCATGCATTTTTTTTACATTGGATTGACAGGAAAATAATTTCGGTTCTTTCACGCAGATCATCTGCTTCTGCTATTTTTGTATTGATTTGGTTCAATTGAACAAATTGTACGTTATATCTGTACACAGCCAATATTTTAAGGTTCAATTTGTGATATGTCGCTGCAACTTCATTGGTTCATATTTTCTTAAAATCGGCTTTTAGCAAGGGGAGCATTTTCTATACATTTTGCTCTTTTACTTCGGAAAGAGCAAAAACCCAGAGAAGGATACCAGGATATTTGTGACATCTTTGGATGTCTTAACAAAACGCACGTTTTAAAATTGGTTCACGAAATTCTCTTCTGGAAATTTAACGCTCCAAAATGATCACCGGAACGATTGGCAAAATTAGATTGATGAGTTCAAAAGCAACGGCGTTATTGAGACGGACCGATACGTTTCTGTTTGAGAAGTTACATAGAAGCTCAAAATATCGCTCACGACCATTGAAAACTATTCGAAACAGCATAGACTCGTCAAAGACTCGATATTAGGATTCTCACTTAAAAAAGCCGATAAACATGACAAAAGGGCTGTTTACAATAATGTCACCCGAAAGAGATCCTGGGTTAAGCAAAATTAACGTGCACAAACTTCATTAAAGATTGATTTGCGTGGCAGAAAGCTATCTTGTCAACTTCTTCTGCTTTCAACTGCTCCTAAGGAACCAAACCATAAATACGGATGCCTGCTGTCAGCAATGAAAACTGAATTGACAAATCGCATAGCAGTGATTTTCCAAGACGATAGCGCTAAGTCTCTCAAATCTTTACAGATTGGAAAAAATTTTTGGAGCTTGGGGGAGAAGTGGTGCTACATCCACCTTAAAGTTTTGGTTCGGCATCTTCGGATTGTCATTTACGCTGGAGTCCGCAAAACTTTTTTTGAATGGTAAATCCTCCAATACAGAGGAGTGCATAAAAATATAGCTGTTATTTTGCTGGGAACGACTTAGTTATTCTCTCAAGCCGGTACCAAAAAGTAGCCGTAACGATAGCAGAAGATCAATTAATAAAATTGCATTGTATTTTGAAATTAATTATTTGAAATTTGTTTTGGGTAAAAAGAAAAAAAATTGAATTTATTTTCCTACCAAATCACTATTTGAGAAATCAGCGCATAGTAATTTAAGTATCATGTATAATATTTTCCACATATTTCGAATTTAGGTCCCCATTCTAATGTTTTCAGAACTATTGAGTAGATTTGTATTTCTTAAGCCATGACCAGACTTGTATATATTGGGTAGTTCAGAAAGTTCGTTCAGTTTTTAAAAGAAATTTATTTACAAATTTATATACAGGAATACAATTATTCTAATCTATTACATAATCTCGCAATTTTTTAATAACTTCTTCCCACTTAATCTCGCAATTTTTTAATAACTTCTTCCCACTTCTCTAGGAGCTTTTTAATTCCTCTCTCATAAAACTCGCATGGTTTTTCTGAAAAAAAAATCATTCAATTCGATTTTTTTCATCCTATGGAAAATCAAATCAATATTTGAACTATCATTGAACTATCAACTATCATTCAAAATAGATGATGGTTGGACGGGAAGAGGTCTGGGGATTACAGTGAATGAGGTAAAACTTCCCACCCAAGCTCTAACAGTTTCTGACGGGTCCGAAAGTCAGTGTGAGGCCTCGGTGAGAGAGTGAGGTACCTACACATCGAGGTTGCTCACAAATCCGAGCTCTTTTATGACCCCATGATTTTTTTTTATTATTTCAGCTATTTCTCTAACTGGGGTGAACAATAATTAAATCTCTCACCTCCTCGAAAACAATTTCTTTTAATCGTTCTGATCTGAGAGCGTCCGTTACGGAGAAGTCGCCCGTAGAAAATCTTGTGAACCATTTCTGGCAAGTTCTTTTATTTGGTCCGTTTTCTTCATAAGCAGACTTTATTTTTCGGCTGGCTTCAGCAACTGATTTTCCTTTTCGGAAATAATACAGCACAATATGCCTAAAAGCTTTCTTTAAAGCTTTTTTTTTTAAGCGCTATAACCACTCACGACTAGAACGAGAACACAACTAAACGATAGTAAACAGTTTAGAAAAGGGGTAAGAGGAAGTTTTGATAGTGTTTGGAGGAACTTTACGTCATGAGAAGTGACATATGGTGAAAGCACGGATTAACCGAACGAACTTTCCGAACAACCAAAAACGAGTACATACAACTTCGACTACAAGGTTCTAAAATAAACATATAACTCGTTTAGATCAAGAGTTATATGGGCCAGATGCCAATACAGATGAAGTTAAGCTAACCGAAATAAAGCTACGCATTTGACTAGATTCAAAAACTACTGTAATTCAAGTCCTCAATGTCCGGTTGTTGCAAAAAGTTGCAAAATTTCTTAACAGCAAAAGTGTTCACTCTGGCACACAAAGAAAGACACAAACGACTTTAGATAGGTAGTCTGAGAGCGATTTGGCAAGTCTCCAACATCAACACCGACACCAGCTCCATTACCAACTTTGAAACACACTTGAGCCATATGATGATGATAATCTATGCAATTTGGTTGTTACAACCTAAAGGTATTTAATACAATTTGCACATTCTGGCCTGTTCTCTCTGTAAGCGTCCTTTGCAATAAAACATGCAAAGTAGGTGAGACCCAGTTGAAGACATTGAATGGAATCACCGTGGTGTTTGAAAGTGGCATGAGAAAGTAAGTCCTGTACTAAGATCATTGTTGAAGTTGGCTGCCAAGTGGAGGAAAGGGTTGACGAATGGGGGTGAGGTAAGAAAAGCTACAGTGTAATTTCGTTTTTATTTTGTTTGTAATTTTTTTTTCTCGGTTGAGCCTACAGATCGTATATTCTGATATACATTTAGGTTAAACTTTAAATTTATGCCAACCCTTAGGTGGTTACTTTGACTAACCTGTGGTTATTCCAAAAGATTGTTATAATGAGATATTTAATAAATTAAATGAAATTTGCTATGCTTTCGTAGGGAGGTATTTCGCTCTGGCAGCCGGATAAGTTATGTCCGTCTCGCCATTAAAACATGCAAATTAAATGAATTTCATTTCATTTTTTACTTTTGTTTCGTTTTTTTTTTCTGGGAGAGACTATTTGCATTGGGTTCAGGTTTTGTTTAGTTGTTTTCTCGAACGAATTGTTAATGTCATTAAGAAATAGTCGTAAATCTTTGATAAGATTTCAAATAAAAAGAGAACGAATAAAATTTAATAAAAAAAAAATACGGGTATGGCCAAGTTCTATTTAAGAGGAAAATGAAATGAAATTTAAATGTGTATAACTATATCAAAAAGAGGTTCAAATAAAAGGGTCTATTACGGCAATATCCATACATCCATTCGTCTCGAATAACAATGTTAATTTTCTGCACATTCTAGAAAAAGTAGGTCGAAAATTATTAAGGTATGTCCAAAATGTTCGAAAATCCACATTTTTTCTGAAAAAAGACCAGTACAGGATTTTCTGTCAAGTGCAATGACCATACACATATGGTAAAAATAATAAGTACACCTTAAATTTTCTTTTAAAGGCTCGTAGACGAAAATTTTTTAAATTTTTTAAAGAAAAAACAAATACTAATTTCTTTTGTTATAACATTAGAAATAAAATAACTATTAAAACAATAACAAAAAACAAAAATTAAATTCAGTATTTTCCAAAAAGTAAGAAATTAATCAAAAAACATTGGACAAAATAATAAGTAAATTTACCTAAAATAAGCAAAAAAGTAAAAAATCAAGTTTTTTCTGCTAAATTGGCTGAGTTTCGTTAAAAGCCGAAATATCCGCCTTTATTTTCAATTATTTTTTGACTATTTTTTACATGGTGGCAATAGGCTGCCTGCACTTTTCTACTGGTACTTCATACCACGTTTTTTGAACAACATTCCATAACTGTTCCTCATTTTTAAGAACCTTCAATTCCCACTCATTTTTAAGAACCTCCCTTACAATTCCTTGTTTTAACTCTCCCCAAAGATTTTCGATTGGATTTAAGTCCGGGTTTTGACTTTACCAGTCAAGAAGGGCGATATTATTATCTTGGAACCAATCCTTTACCAACATCGAAGTATGCTTGGGATAGTTATCCTGTTGGTGTCCATTTAAGAGGCATACTTTCCACAACATAGTTCAACATCGTATTTTCCAAGATATCTTTGTATTGGAATCTGGTCATAGTGTCGGTAATTCGAAGTATCGGACCAACACCATACCACGAGAAACAACCCCAGACCATAATATTGCCGCCCCCGTGCTTGACCGTTTTCTTTGCACAGCGAACATGGAATTCCTTAGCCTTAGGGCGACGAACATTCCGTGCACAGTCGTTTCCAAATACATCAATTTTTGTTTCATCGCTCCACAAAATGTTTCGCCATTTTTTTTCTCCGTCTCTTCCGGACCAATTGGAATGACTTCTTGCAAGCGCCAATCTAGCCTTTACTCTTTTTTGTCTAAGCAAAGGAACTCTTCCGGTTATCCGTCCTGGTAAATGTGATTCTTGTAGTCTACGTTGAACCGTTCGCGATGAAATTACATTTCCAATTTCTGCTGAAATCACTCTTGAAGACACAAAAACGGGCCCTTCTTCGCAAGTGTTACAATACGGATATCTGTTGTTTTTTAAGTTTATTTTTTGGGTCTTCCGCCAGTTTCGACGGGGCTTTTTAGGCTTTAAAGCATTATGTACAAAAATTGCGACCGATTCATAGTTTCTACTATAGAACGAACACTTTGGGCACTTTCTCATAGTCTTGAAGCAATTTTTCTCTCTTTCGGAGAACAATGACTTTTTCGACCCATGAGTGATTTTTTTAACAAAATATTTTGTTATGAATAAAGATAAACAACAGTGAAACAACTAGCCTTTCCAAAAAGACTACAGCAGACTGCGAAAATATTAAAAAATTGCGCAATGTATTTATTATTTTGATCAAGTACTGAAATCAAACGTAAACAAAACTAATTTACAATGAAAACAACGGAGAAGCCCCAGTTTTATTTTTACTTTTAAAGGCATTACCATATTAAAGTTATTTAAATAAAAAAGAATTGCCATGTTAAAATAACTAAAAAACTAAAGTAAAACTAAGCAGGTCCAATTATTTTTTCGATCATATGTGTACCTATATATGTATATAATACTTTTACCCACACCAAAATGGGCGAGGTCAATCGTAAGGCTCTGAATTAATACACAATATTGCATTTAGTACATTTGAATAAAAGATATGAATTCAGGATTATATGGGCTAAAATATGTACGTGTAATTTATGTAGACTGTAGCAGAGATGGCCGGGTGATCCGTCTATTTTTTTTTTTTTTTCGTCATTGCAATAAAATGCTACAGGCAAAAAATTAAGATACAGTAGCCCACGCATTTCTACAGGGTAGCAATTAAATTTTATCAAAATCAATCATCAATTACTGTGACGATGAAGAGGTTACGTGAAATTTTTGGGAGAAACAACGTGCCAACAAGACGCAATATTTATCGTGTAGTGAATAATTTCGAAGAAAGAGGGTCTGTAGCTGATAGGGCCAAACATGGACCATAATGTACTGCAAGATCTGCTGAAAACATTACTGCTGCTCAAGAAAGTTTTGAAAACAATCCATCAACCCAACCTCAATTCGACGCCGTGCTCAGGAGCTTGGCCTTCAAAGAACAACTTTGACCACAATTTTGCACAAGGATTGCCATTTGTTTCCATTTAGGATTCAGTTGACACAAGAGTTTCTTCCACAAGACCATTTACGCCGCCGTACATATGCCAATAGGATGTTACAGCTCGCCTATGACAACCCTGATTTTCATGAAAAAATCATAATGAATGACGAGGCACATTTTCATTTGAATGGATATGTGAATAAACAGAATAGTCGGTTCTGGGCAATGGAAACCCCTCAAATTATTCATCAGTTACCTTTGCATCCATTAAAAGTGACAGTCTGATGTGCAATTTGGTCAGGAGGAATTATTGGATGCTACTTCTTTGAAACTGAAAACGGCGTAACGGTAACTGTCAATGGGGAGCGATGTCGTGATATGATTGGAAACTTCTTAACGCCGCAACTGCATGCTTTGGGCTTGATTAACATGTGGTATCAACAAGACAGTCCCACATAACATGCAGCCAGGATTACAATGAAATTACTGGAAGACCTCTTTCTACAACAAGTTATTTCAAGAAATGTTGGTAGTGATGGACGCCTGATTTGACTGCTCCGACTTCTTTTTGTGGGGATATCTAAGAAGCAAGGTTTATGCAAACAAACCAGAAACGCTTAGGAAACTCAAACGAAATATTCGTTATGAAAGTAATGAAATACCGCGTGAAATGTGTGAGAATGTAATGAAAAATGTGCTCAAAAAGACTCGCATTTGTGAGGCTAACAGAGGCGGACATTTATCTGATATTGTATTCCATACATAATTGCCGACATTAAATAAAACATTTACCAATACAAGATCCATTCTCTTTCATTTAATCAAAAATTATATACAAAGGAAGTAGTATATCTTCCCGACGGGCACCCTGTATAAAGTGTGTCGTCTCATCAATTCCCATTTGTTTTAGTTTTGTGTGTAAACAAAATGATCTATGAAGGCTTTAAACTTAATTCAAATTTTTACGCATTTTTAGAGCATTTGTACATGATTCCAGTTGGGGTGTGAAATGAATGCAAAAATATGTATATTTGCAATATATTAACATATTTTCATCTCTAATAAATCAAATAGATATTTTACATTTTAATTACAGAACGTCTTATACATTCCAGTTGTTTTCCATTAAAGATAAAGAATCTCAGGCTATTGTCATTCTCACTTTGATCGAGTGTGAATAATTATGCAAATGTCTCACATACAAGTATTATTGTAACGTTTCAACAATAACATGGTTTAGATTTGTAATTAAAAATTCTTCAATTTATCTTAGCAGCTACAAAACACATAAATTCCATTTGTAATTCTATATGCAATTAAAGAAGGAAATCATTTCATTTCATTTTATTTAATCAGATTTATTAAGACCAGTAACACATCTACATATATTAAGGCCTTATGGCAAACAGGTAATGACTCGAAATGTGGCCATAATTACACTGGGCTTTGCTTACATTACTAAGTATGAGAGCTGACATTGAACATTTTCAAGGTTTTCCTAACTAAACGAGTTTGTAGAGACTGTCACGCATCATGACCTGCAATAAAAATTATATGTATATGCGAGACGGAAACAATGATTTAATAAATTAAACTTTAATTAATTCAAATAAAATTTTTATCCACTATGTCAAATTACATTTCGAACAATTTGCTAGCACACTTTTCTGTGGGGAATAACATTTCAAGTTAATGCTCTACTACGAAGTGTAGGAAAATGGTCGAATGGATGTCGATTTTGCTGTATTTTTCTACCTTTCGTCGAAGCAATAATTCTGCTGCCACAAGGAAATACTATTTAAGTGAAGTTAGGGGGAAAATCGAGTTTATTCGTTATTATCATACTTATTTTAACGCTTATTCACGTCTAATTTCTTAAGTTCGATGTAGTTTACAAGTTACAGCATTTTATTAAAACTGCGATTTTTGAAAAATTATGTAACATCTCTAAACATAGATTATTGATCAATATCATTATACTGATATTATAAGTAAGAACAGGGGTTTTCATTACCATTGCTGATGTCCTTAAAATAGCCGACCTGATGTGTAAATGGTGCCAGTAGTTTGAAAAAAGAAAAAAAAAAATAAATAAATAAAATAAAAATAAAATTATTTTGGCAAAAAGTGGCAACCTTATAAAATATATGTCTTAACTTTCAAGGTGTCACGATGTTTAGTATTTTTATGTGATCCATCAAAATTAAACGATCTCAGTGAATTTGTAAGAAAAAAATTGGTCAAAAAAAAAAAAATCGGTCACCGTTGCATAATTCAATACTTCCATTTGAAATGTCAAAGCCCCGCCAATGTTAAAGCCAAGCTAGATAAGGCTAGATCAAAGCTCAGTCCAACCAATATTAAATTCGAATTAGATTATACTCTAGTGGTGTCTGCTCCTACGTTTACGACTCTAAAATATTGGAAAGCAGAGTTTACATGAGGCCGTACGATCTTCCAAGACCAACACCGCACAGTGGGATTGCTTCATACATTTTTGTGCAATAAATATAAGGAGTTGTCGTAGAGTCTTGAAATTCGGCATAGAGCGTTTTATGACGTAGAGTAGCAAAAATATAAAGTTTCATCCAAATCGACCACGCCCATCGGCCACCGCCCATACAACTAAAAATGAAATTTTCGTATAAATTTTTTTCTGTTTGGTAGAAATTCTTGTAACTTGGCATGGATCATCTGTACTACGGAAACAAAAATTTTGGAAAGTTTCATCCAAATCGGCCACGCCCACTGCCCACCGCCCACACAGCTCAAAACGAAATTTTCGTATAAATTTTATTCTGTTAGGTAGAAATTTTTGTAACTTGGCATGGATCATCTGTACCACGGAAACAAAAATTTTGGAAAGTTTCATCCAAATCGGCCACGCCCATCGCCTATATTACTCAGAAAAAATAGCCATTTCACCCACTACCTGCCTGACTTATTTTCTGTAAAAATATTTAGTAGGATTGCCTAAAATAAAATAATTAGTTACATGTGTAAGGAAACTTATTTACTTATTCATCTATCATTTCTTTTACAATATCATCTAATTCCAAATGTTGTTTACGAGATTCACGCCTTATTGTGACTTTTTTCATAAAATTTATAAATTTGTTCAGCAGTATAAAATATTATAAGGACTTTTTTCTATAAATCGCAATAATATACTCCCTTCCTTCATTTTATTGCAGTCAGAGCATGGAGGTCGCCGGAGCTAACCTTTTTTTCATCCAAGAAAAACTTAGAACACTGAAATTTCTAGGGCTTTCTTTAAATTTAAATAGTTTCGAAACTATTTATGCTATATAGTTGTCTTTTTTTCTTAAAGAATCACAAAATACCATATTTTTAGAACATCATGACATAAAATAGTTAAACGAACAACAAATATGCATATACAGGCCCTCAAGTTGCATTAAAATCTTAGTCGTTTTGCGCTTTACTTCTCCCAAGCATTTTTAAGTAATTATTTTGCGATAAAAAATTATTTTTTTTCAAAAAAGCAATGATGAATTTCTCTTAACTAAACAATTCCGTACAAAATTGCATCATTACATTTTTAATATTTTACAGTCGAAAAATAGACTTTTTGCACTTAGAATCTCACTGTGCACCGCAGTGGTCGACCAATTGAGAAGTCCACGCCAGACACGCTTAAGAAAATCCACAAAATGATTTTGAGTCATCGTCGGTTGAGGTATTAGGCATTTTTTGAAATATTAGGCATTTTAAAAAGAACTATACATCTTATATTGACCGAAAATTTAAAGACGAGAAAGCAGTGCGAAAGATGGGTGCCGCGCTTGTTTTCAATAGAGCGAAAATAGCGTGGTGAAGATGTTTCAGTAGAATTTTTGCCGATGTTTCACCGAATAAAGCCAAATTTTTGCGTCGATTTGTGACTACAGATGAGACATGGGTCCACCACTTCGCACCTGAGACAAAGGAACAGTCAAAGCAGTGGACTGGAATAGGAGAATCGTATTAAAAAAGGCGGTTCCATCTGCAGGCAAGGCCATGGCGTGTGTTTTTTTGGATGAACATGAGATTATTATTATTGATTATTTTATTAACCATTAACAGCCAATATTATGCTAAGTTATTGCAGCGTTTAGGTGATGTGATTGTGGAAAAATGCCCCATTTGTCAAAGAAGAAAGAGTTGCTTTATCAAGACAATACTCCAGTTCACACATCCACCATTGCGATGGCCAAAATTAATGAATTAAAGTTTGAATTGCTTCATCACGCACCTTATTTGTCAAATTTAGCCCCCTCGGACTATTTTCTATTTCTGAAAAGATTTGTCAACAATGAAGATGTGGAGTCGAAGGAATTTAAATATTCTTACTATAAACAGAGTATAAAACCTATTGCATATCGGTGGAAAAAGTGTGTAGAGGTAAAAGGATATTATGTTGAAAAATAAAGAACATTTTTCCCAACTATTTTCTGTCTTCTCTGCTATATCGATTAGTTTTGAGACAGCCCTAATATGGATTTAAAATTTTCAAAGTAGCGATGTCTTTACAAAACACTTAATATTACAAAACAATAAATATCGAGTTAAGTAGGGTTTCCTTGTATGCCCTGATATCATGTGATACAGCCAAAAATGTAGCACCCAGAAGGAAGCATTTATAGGTAGAGTGTCAAGAGTTATTTGACCAAATATGTCTCAGAAACTTTTAAGTCCATTGAACATTACTTGTCTGGCTGTTTGCCACGAAAACTATCTTAAATCTCTGTGTCAAGCCTCTTAAAGATTGGCATAGCTTAATATTTTTTCCAGATTGTTGCTGGGAATTGTAAATGGCCTACGTCGGTCAGCCTCATTTGTTACCTCTCACAAACACTAATTGATTTTTAAATCTAAGAAAATATGGGTTAAATCTGAAACTTGTGTATGCACTAGGAGTGTGGTTAGTTGGCCGATTTTTTGGAGGTGGGCTAACGATTTCAGGTTCAGACTTTCTTTTGTGAAATATTTCCATTATTCCCTATTTCCCCCTGAAAGTACGAATATCCGAAAATTCGAATTTATCATATATCGTGACAGAGAAATCTACACACCCATTTTAATGGCTTTAGATTCAATTGTCTTTTCCGGTCCAGTGTATCACTTTTGTTTTCGTTTTTAATTGTTTGATCATTTAAGTGAGTATTTCGAACAATACCTTTTAATCGTGAGTCTACATAGTAATATTAATGTTTACATTAATTTTGTTGATTCCAGCATCAGCCTTTTGTCTTGGGCGGTGGTAACATTTTTGCCTTATTGTTTCATGTTATGCCTCATAAAGGGGGGCAAATGTTAACTTCTGTGTGTATTCAGCCTTAATCAAATGTTTTTTTTTGTGCAACATTCAGCTTTTGGGCAATGGAAACAGTGTTTAAATGACGGCTAGATGGGGCGATTCCCATTAACCTGTAGCATATTTTCTCTTTGCTGTTCTTTGTCTTCAACAATTTACCATTTACAAAACTGTCTGAGTATTTTTTTTGATTACGAAAGCGTATCCTTTTAAGACCCTCTCCGATTGGGTTACTCTACAGTGTGAAATATAAATTACTAAAGCCATTTATTGGAAAAATAATAGACCACTTTTCATTGTACTTTTTAATTCATATCTCAAATTGGGGCCATTGTAGTCAACCCTAAGCCTTGGAAAATTTATGAGACGATTTCAAATATATCTCTTTTTCTTTTTATTTTTTTTATATATATATATATAAAAACATTTTATGTAAGGGAGAAAAACAAACGATTTTATTTGCTGCTAATTAAAAACGTACAAATATTTTTAAATACAAAAACAGCAAATATTGCATACAGCGCTTGAATGTTATATTACGTGTATATGTCTGTCTGTTATTGTGCATATGTATGTGGGTTTTTTTTTTAAATAGAATTTGTAAGCTTTCATTTTTCTAACAAATTGGCAAGTTTGCGAAAAAATCACATCTACTCGTCGTTGAAGAAGCCTTTGAGGGTGCAGTAGTGGTATGAAAAAACATATGAAATTTGAGCATAATGTTTGGATATCAAATTTCGATTGAAATACATTGACAAATAAGTTTAAATTTATTTTTTTATTTTGCTAATATCACTATCATTATAGTCCTCCAAAATTTTTTGTGATTTTATAATGTTTATACTTATATGACGCTAAACTTTGTACGTATTTTAAAATTGCCTTTAAATTTTATATGTAAATTACAACCAATATAGCTTTCTAAACCAATTTAGAAATTTTAGTCAGGCGGGTTGACTTTCGCATAACTTCACTTAACGTCGCGTAATCGTAAATTATCAACTTTTCATTATCAGTCACTGCTTTTCCATCGGCAAATCATGGCTGCCTCGCAACAGAATCTAAATACGTTGATTTGATAATTTACGATTACGCGACAGAATTGACGTTCAAAAAAGTTGTTTTCTTCGTTTTCTCTACGTTAACTCGTGTGCCATATGGAGATTCTTTTTGCGTCCAGCCTTATTCAAGTCATTCCAAACGATTTCTTGTGCAATGCCTAACTCCAAGGCAATCGAATCAATGCTTACATGATGGTCGGAATTGACGAATTCCATCATTCTATCGACATATTTGACAACACTGGTTTACAAATTTCGAAAAAAAAAATTCACTGCAGAAATGAAGCATGTTTCAGCGCTGAATTCGAATCTGGCATACAAATTGGGTTATCACGTCTTGTTCATTTTTTATCGCATGCTGGCAATACTGTAAAACAGTCAATACTGACACTACAATTTCATAATTATTAATTTGCAGAAGTCCACATTCATTCTAAGTATTCATAATAGTAGCGTTTAGGCATGTCAGGGAGACCGTGGAAAAAAGGATATCAGAATCACTGAAATATGCATATTTACATTGTGTTCATTTTATCGTCAGAAACTTGAACCAACCGTGGACACCGACAATGTCTTGCAATAGTTGCAGAACCATTTTATACAAGTGGTTAAATGGCAAGAAGATCTATTTCGATTTTTAAATTCCAGTACTTTGGAGAGAGCCAAGTAACCACCAAACCGATTGTTATTTCTGTTCAACAAAAGTTGCTGGATTCAATATGAAAAATCGAAAAGATATTACTTACGCGAATGTCCCATCGGTTTCCAAACCAGTTCAACGTTCACCAAATGATCCATTACCAGCCATTCCCAATGCTGCGAGCAATGAGTCCGAAACATCTTTCACCTGCAGTGGTAGTTTGTATCAGGTTGATGATGAACGCATTTAGTGACTCAAACTGAGCTGGATGATCTAATTCGGGATCTACATTTAACGAAGCAAGACGCAGAATTACTAACTTCACGCATGCAGCAGTGGAAACATCTTGCAGTCGGAACAAAAGTAACAATCTATAGAGATAGAAGCTTGGAATTGGCTGCATATTTAAAAGGAAACACTCTATTCTATACTGTACTGATGTTGATGGTTTATTTCAAGAAATGAACCAGCCATATGACAAAACTGAATGAATATTATTTATTGATGGCTCTAAGTATAGTTTAAAGGCTCCTCTTCTTTTGCATAATGGGAATGAAAAACCATCCATACCAATCGTTCATGCGGTTAATACAAAGGAAAATTACGAATCAATGACTGAAATTTTGACGTTACTCATATTCAACGGTAATAAATTGAAGATCTGTGGTGACCTTAAGGTTTGTGATTTAAATTTTCCGTAAAGGGTTTCCAAACAAGAACGCAAGATTTAAATTTGGCGCCATTCAAAGTGTCCTTGTTCGACATTTGAACAATTGTTATTGTTTGCTAGTAAAAGGTACGAGGTTAGTAAAAATGGAGCACTACACGAATGAACAACGCATTCACATTGTGAAATTGATTTAACAAAATGGTAAAAGATTTGCGGCATTTAGGGTCACAATAATGCTCCAAGAGAGTCAACTGTAAAGAAATTAATGGATAAATTTGCCAAAACTGGGTCTGTTAGTGATGTAAAGACAACAACGCGCCTTCGACCAGGTCGATCGACCGAAAATGTCGCAGCTGTACGTGATGATGTCGCTCAAACTCCATCCACCTCAATTCGACACCGAGCTCAGCAAATTGGTGTCTTCAAATCCACTATGCAGCGAATTTTGACGAAAGATATGCATCTTCATCTTCAATTGACCCAGGAACTGAAGCCAACTGACCATGGACAGCGAAGGGAGTTCGTTAATTGGGTATTGGAGAAACAACATGAAAATGCTGATTTTGGCGATAAAATCATCTTCAGTGACAAGGCTCATTTCCATCTTGATGGCTTCGTCAATAGGCAGAATTGTCGCATTTAGGGCGAGGAAAATCCTCGAGTGATTCACGAGAAGCAAATGCATCCTCAACGTGTCACTGTGTGGTGTGGATTTTGGGCTGGAGGAATCATTGGACATTTTTGTTTATAAAAATGGGGCATGTCAAGCGCAAACAGTCAATGGTGTTCGGTATCGTGAAATGATAAGCAGTTTTTTTGTGCCTAGAATTGAAGAAATGAATGTGGAGGGCATGTGATTTCAACAAGACGACGCCACATGTCATACAGCCAGAGAAACAATTCAATTGCTGCATCAGTCATTTAAATCTTGCGTTCTTGTTGGGACACCCTTTGTATATAGTACAGAGCATCGAAAATAACTGTAAATTAATGTGCTTCAGGTCATTGGTTTTTTGACTAATATACGAGGAAGTTCCACAAAATATTCCTGTTTCCCTTGTCTGAGGGATAGTTGCATTACATGTCATCATTACGTCAGAACAGAGTGGCCAAAAAGAACTGATTATTCACCAGGAAAACAAAACATTTCAAATGAACCATTATTTGAGCCAAATGACGTTCTTCTTCCATCCCTGCTTTTAAAATTGGGCCTTTTTAAGAATTTTGTCAAGGCTCTGGACAAAGATTGTGCAGTATTTAAATATTCTTTAGCGGGTTTTCCTAAAATTTCGTATGCTAAATTCAAAGAAGGCATAGTTGTTGGCCCCGAAATCAGAAAGCTATCAAATGATGACAATTTTTTACAATGTTTATAGGAGAAAGAATATACAGTCGGCAAATCTTTCAAGAGCATTGTGAACAGTTTTCTTGGAAACAATAAGAGTAAAAACTTGTGACTAATTGTTGCTGAATTATTGAAAAATGATCACGAATTATGTGCACGAATGTCACTCAAAATGCACTTTCTTCATTCGCATTTAGATTTTTTCCACAAAACTTAGGTGCGGTGAACGACGAACAAGAGGAATGTGCTCATCAAGATTTAATGAAAATTGAAAGAAATTGTCAAAGATTTTGGGACAAAAGCATGCTGGGAGACTGTTGAACTGGACTCTAACACGTGAAACCGAACCAACAAAATACAAACGACGTTCAAATAACGCCATTCACTTTTGAAAATTCATTGATTTTTAAATAAACTAATGATTTTTTTATGTAGAATAAAAACATTTTTTTTTTGTATCTGAAAATCATTTTGGAAAAACTGATGTGGTGGAGAAAAATTATTTACAGATTCGAATTTAGCCCACCAAATTACTCTAAGAAAGATATTTGGTTGCTCCAGTCCACAACCTTGTTGGGTAGTGTTATTATACTCGTATGTAATTAGCATGGAGTTACCACAGAAGGCGTAGTTAGCCAGTTAATTTTTTAAAATTTTACAAACTATTATGATAGTGCATTGTAATTGCCAAAATTAGAGGAACTACGGGGACTAATGATTTCGATTTTATTCCTAGAAATTTCTTTGCCAAACGCATAACATGTGCCAAATTTGACTGAATTCCGACATCTACTAGGAAGATATGAAGCCAGAAATAAGTATATGGATTAAACCTGTAAATTGCATGGGAGGCCCCAGAAGGGGCGTGGTTAATTGGTAAACTTCCAGAGGATTATAAGTCAATACATTGTATCAAAACCTAGCCCTACCGATTAGAAATTGTAGAGGAAAGTTTGCATTGTGGAAAATCGGCTATTCTGTCCAGTTTGTGAGATCTTACTTTAGCAAACGCTCAGCGTGTACAAAATTTTAATAAATATTTGCCCAACAAAGTAAAAGATGGACAACCATTTAATCTATCCCAGTCTGCGAACGAGTAATTACAGAGGAAAAACTGAATTTCTGAAAGTCAAACAGTTTGTACGATCGATATAGTCCCTTCACAATTCCCGGCTACGATCTGAGGAGTTGTTAGGACGTAACAAGTTTTGACGAGCTTGGTAAAGATTTGCGACAGCCAGTCTGATAGACGGGCATCGTACATTTGTTAATAATATTCACTTTTAATATTAAATGATATTCACTTTTATTTCTCTGGCTGAAGGTGTAATAATATGTAAACTTTCAGTTGCTAAATAAAAAAAATATTGCATTGCAGTGTTTATGAGTTATAAAGAGTGAACAGTCAACTTTTTCATTGCTTCCTGAAAATTACTAAAAATTAAAATTACTATTACTTCGAGGGGATAGGATTACACATTTATATGTATATACGATTGCTAGGCTTTTATACAGGGTGGGCCATAAGGGCGTTGGCGGTTTAATTCTTCAATTTCTCGGTAACGCGCGGCGCGGGGTGGCGGGGGGATATGTTGTTCGCTGCGCCGCTTCCTGGAGATTTAGTCCCCATGGAGCCGTACACGGGAGTGCAGCGTGCATTTTGTGTCCGAGCGTATTACGAAAACAATAAATCAGTGATTACTGCACGACGTTTGTATCGGCATGAACACGGTTTACACGATTTAAGTGAAGTTCTAAGCGCTAATGTGATGCGAAAATGGATCAGAATGTTCGGAACAACCGGCTCAACAGTACCAATTATGGTTCGTGGTCGCCCACTTTCTGCAAGATCAGTCGACATTGTGGAGCGTGTTCGTGTTTCAGTTCAGCGAAATCCGCAAGAGTCAACACGTAAGAGAAGTCTGTCTTTGGATGTCAAAAGAACAACTTTACGACGAATTTTGAAACGTGATTTGCATTTGAAGGATTATAAGATTCAGATAGTCCAAGAATTAAAGCGCGATGATGCCAATAACCGACTTAACTTTGTTTTTCCTGAAAAACTCATTTCGGAAAGGGGGGATATTGAATGGCCCCCACGTAACCTCGATCTCTCTCCATGCGATTATTTTCTATGGGGCTACCTCAAATCGGTAGTCTACGAGAATAATCCGACCAATTTAGAGCAGTTAAAGAGGAACATTATTCAGAAAAGTAACAAAATACCGAGAACAACTTTTAAACGAGTTTTCCAAAATTTGCGACTTCGGTTCCAAGAGTGTCAAGCAGCCGAGGGAAGCCATTTGGACAACATTATTTTTAAGTCGTAAAAATTCCCATGCTTCTACTTTTTAAAAATACAAATATATTTTTTTAGGTTTCGTAGTTTTTTTTAATTGAATATTGAAACCGCCGACACCCTTATGGCCCACCCTGTACAAAATCGATATCAACAGAAAACAATGCATTTATGATATTTTGAATTAATTTAGTTTCGAAAGAAAAAGAAATATTTCAAAGCCACAAAAAAAAAAAAAAAAAAAAAAACGAAAACGAAAGCGAAACGAAGGCGATCGCACTAGATCACAAGTTCAAAATTTCTAACAAATTAAAAAATATGCCATTCTATCTATTGCATATTTGCCTATTTTGCAACTCAATCAAGCTATCTTATCTAATATACGAACTTCAATGATTGCCTTTGGCCACAATAAAGAATGAGGGTTCAACAACTTCTGCTCGCTTATTATATGCAGGTTTATTTTCCAGGGACATTTGTCTTTCAAGGTATTTCAACAACATAAAAAAATAATTGTTGGTATCTAAATAACGATAAACAATGATAACGATAAATGTTATTTACAAACATTGACGATGCAATTTTTTATCCAGACGCAATTTAATTCAGTCAAAGGCCCTAAAATATACGAGTAAAAATATAAAAAAAAAACAACGAGACAAGATGAATGAGCCTACAATCATGTTGTGTCAATAACAATTAGACGGATGTCGAACCTTTTGTTGGTCTGGAAATCAATGAAAACATTTATTTCTTTTGTACAATTCATTTTGCCAACAAATATTTGATCCGGACAAAATGTTACTACGTAGCAATTTCATCTGGCTAAAATGCAATATTTTAATGATGCTACACTAAAACAAGGACTGAATGTGCCGTGATACTTTATACCTCCCTCATACTTCAGGATCAGTGGAGTAATATATAAAAATAAGAATCACAGGATGGAGTATGAATATACCAATTCCTCGTAGTTAATGGGATAGCTTAATTTGCCTCAGAGAGTAATTAAGTGCCCAACGTTTACAAATGAGGCGTCGGAAAAATATTAAACATTTATCTATGAGCAGTACCTGAAACGAAAATAAATAAATATACAGTGGAATTAATGAAATCGAAGTTGTTAGATATTGCAGGTTTTATTTTGGAATGACTAGATTTTAATGGAGTATAGAAATAGAATTAATGATGATTTATTTTTTCGAAAAAAGAGTTCAATTTGTCAGCGTACAGCACTTCAAAAGTGTTGCCACCGCTTTCCGAGTGCGCAACATTTTCTGACTCAGTAAAAACATGAAAAATTTCCACGTTAAGAAAAGATGGTTATCTTATTCGATGATAAGAAACGGATTTATACTCTTTTATTCCAAAAATTATACAGAATTTACAGTCAGATGAACTGAATTTCGTATAGCTTCACTCAAGGTTCTTTTAAGCTGATACAAAAGTACGCAGAGCGACAAAAGGGGCGTGGTACATCGGTACGTTCTTAATAATAAATGATGTGGATTAATCCGCAATAAAAGAGGTAATGTTATAACTAACTAAAATTACGTATTGAAATTTTTGCTCTTACGCTTAGAAATTATACATAAACTATGGACTTTTACTAAACCAGCTGACTTGTATATGCTGTACTGTGATCCACAAACATATGCAATTTTTTACTTTTTACTTTTTTACTGCATTGTCACGCTTCTTCTTTTTGTTGTTGTAGAGTATAAGTGTATTTTGAATTTCGAATTTAAGATAAATCGGTTAAAAGGAAAAGGGTGCCCATGAAGGTTGCATTTTCGAAAATTCTGAAAAATTACTATATTCGTCGCCAAAATAATATTAAAAAACACAATATTACGCTTGAATTTTTATTTATTTTAATGTATAAAGATATAAAAAAAAAAAATATTTTCATCTTATTCAATGCACTAAATTATTTTTCAATGTTTTGAACCGCTTCTAAGAGTGTCCCAACAAGAATGCAAGATTTAAATGACTGATGCAGCAGTTGAATTGTTTCTCTGGCTGTATGACATGTGGCGCCGTCTTGTTGAAACCACAACAACCTCAAAATTCATTTCTTCAATTCTAGGCACGAAAAAACTGCTTATCATTTCACGATACCGAACACCATTGACTGTTCGCGCTTGACATGCCTCATTTTCATAAAAAAAAGATCATATGATTCCTCCAGCCCAAAATCAACACCACACAGTGACACGTTGAGGATGCATTTGCTTCTCGTGAATCACTCGAGGATTTTCCTCACCCCAAATGCGACAATTCTGCCTATTGACGATGCCATCAAGATGGAAACGGGCCCCGTCACTGAAGATGGTTTTATCGGCAAAATCAGCATTTTCATGTTGTCTCTCTAATACCCAATTAACGAACTCCCTTCGCTGTCCATGGTCAGTTGTCTTCAGTTCCTGAGTCAATTGAACTTTGTATGCATGAAGATGCAAATCTTTCGTCAAAATTCGCTGCATAGTGGATTTGGAGACACCAATTGCAGCGCTCGGTGTTGAATTGAGGTTGATAGAGTTTGAGCGACATCATCACGTACAGCTGCGACATCTTCGGTCGATCAACCTGGTCGAAGGCACTAACAGACCCAGTTTTGGCAAATTTATCCATTAATCTCCTTACAGTTGACTCTTTTGGAGCATTATTGTGACCCCAAATTGATCGCAATTTGCGAACTGTAGCTGCAAAACTTTCACCATTTTGGTAAAACAATTTCACAATGAGAATGCGTTGTTCATTCGTGTAGCGCTTCATTTTTACTAACCTCGTACCTTCAACTAGCAAACAATAACAGTTGTTCAAATGTCAAACGATGACACTTCTAATGGCGACAAATTTAAATCTTGCGTTCTTGTTGGGACACCCTATTTACTTATCCATATATCGTATACAACTTTGATGAAATATCTTGTACATTAATAAGCAAAATTTAATTCAATATACAGGGTGCATATTTAAAAAATAGATTAAAAAATAAATACAAAATTTATGGTTAAAATAAATGTAAGGCATTGTAGAGTAATAAATGGAGTTTATTTTTTAAAAACAACATTATCTAAATGGTGACCCTCCCTACGACGGTACTCCTCTAACAGCAAACGAAAATTATTGAAAACTTTCTTCAGTAATACTGGTGTAATGAAAACTTTCTGCAGTAATACTGGTGTAATGGCTGCCATTTCACCACGGATATTCTCCTTGAGCTGAACGATGTTTCTTGGATTATTACTGTAGACTTTGTGTTTGAGGTATTCACACAAAAAAGTCAAGAGGAGTCAAGTCTGGACTACGTTGGGGCCATGGGATATCACCTCTTTTCGAAATCAGTCTGCCAGGGAACATCTGCTTCACCACCACCATGGAGTCATTTGATGTGTGACAGGTAGCTCCATCTTGTTGGAACCAAGTTCTGGAATTCACTATTCTTGAACTTTCAATTTCTGGAGCCAAAAATCCGCCCAACATCTCAACATAGCGTTCCGTATTAACCGTGACGTTTTGGCCCCGCGCATTTTCGAAGAAAAAAGAACCAATTATTCCTCTGCCAGAGATTGCTGCCCATACTGTCACTTTAGGACTATGCAATGATATCTGGTGTTTGATTTTGGGATTTCCACTGTTCCAGTAACGACTATTTTGACGGTTCACGAAACTATTAATAAGGAAATGAGCCTCGTCAGAGAAAAGGATATTGTCAAAATTGGAAAATCGATTAAGCATTTCATTAGCAAATGCGAGCCTAGCTATGAAGTCAGACTCTTTCAATTCTTGTGTTAATTGCAGCTTATATGGATGCAGTTTAAGATTCAATGTTAAAATTCGTTGCAAACAGACGATCTCTTGCGAGTCAACAACATTGTCTTCGGTCCTAGATGTTCTTGGGCGACCATGTGCTTGTGGTTTAAATGTTGAACCGGTCTCCTCAAAACGCTTTACCAATATTTTAATTAAATTAGCACTCGGAGCTTCACTAATTCGCCGTAGTCCATATTCAGCACAATATAGTCGCCTAGTAGCAATATATGAACGAGAGTTCTCGTAAAATGCGCGCACGCAAAATGCGCGACGCTTCCCGTCGAAGTGATTCATAGCAACTAAAACACCATGAGCCCGCCAACCCAACGATGTAGGCGCTCCCCGCCCGCGCCTTTTCTACCCCGCAAAAAAAGATGATGCAATATGCACGTTCTATTGCGCCACCCTGAATTAACAATTAATTTGATTTTATGTTAGCATAATTGCAATACTATATAAATGGAAGATCTAACACATGTTTTCTTTTGAGTCTTCTAACTTCATCAGTCTCATCTAACAGTGTGATTGCCAAAATGTTTGAGTGATTACTTAGTCTTTGCAAATAATTGGAACTAATTTTTTTTGTTTTTGATTTAACAAAGTGTATTTGAAGGTCCTTATGTAAATCATTATTTGTAACGTAAAAGGGTGCATTTGTTAAAAGTAACAGTGGTTTTGATTGAAATCTTTGAAGTATTTCAATAATAGAGTAGCTGGCCGTTCCCTAAAGCTCAATGCCGTAAGTCCAAATAGGTTTAATAATAGTTTTAAAAAGTAACACTTTATTTTGCAGGGACAGCAGCCAATACATTCCTTGGAGTTCATTATCTACTTCTTTTTTCTTTGCTGATATGTGGGATTTCCACGTAAGACGTCGGACCAAGTGAAGTCCAAGATATTTTACAGTATCTTTGCTAGGTATAACATTGCCATTCAAGAGCACTGTCGGGCAATTTTTCCTCCGTAAAGTAAACGAAATGTGGCAAGATTTTTCAGTGTTAACTATGACATTCCTCTGTGTTAGCCATTGCTGTAGATTGTCGAGCTGCAGTTGCAAATTTTTTGAGGCTTCAGATGAAGAGGAACGCGAGCTTAAGAAAGCGGTATCATCGGCATATGTTGCAACAGTGATATCTTCTCTAGAGGGCATATCATATGTAAAAATAGTATACAATACAGATCCCAATACGCTTTCTTGTGGGATACCTGCATCAATTTGATAGATGTTCGATACATCATTCTTGACCTTTACGTAGAAACATCTTTTATATAAATAAGACAAAAAAAAAATGTGTAGAAAGGGGCTGGAAGAATATTTTTTAATATGTAAAGAAACCAACTGTGCCAAACTTTGTCAAAGGAATGTTGTATGCCTAAAAATGCAGCATTTTCCAAAGAATCTCTTATTGCCTTTACAATGCGATGACATTATTCCGGTATTCCATGTTTATGACAAAAGCCATATTGGTGGTCAGGAATAATGCATTTGTTTTGGAGCAGTGGCCATAGTCGTTTCAGCAGAAGTTTTTCAAATATTTTAGAAAAGATAGGCAGCAAGCTTATTGGTCTACAGGTCGATACAATAGTTTCAGGTTTCATTGGTTCAGCAACCATGATTATTTCGGCATACTTTCATTAAGAAGGGTAATATTGAAGTCGCAAAATAGAATTAAATATCAACGTGAGAAACACTATCGCCTTAACAGGTAACGATTTTATCGCCTTAGCATCAATTTTGTCGAACCCTGTTGACTTGTTATTATTAAGGGCATTATTTCAAGTTTAGTTTCATTAGGGGTAATGTGTCGGATTGATCGTTCCAGTTATCACGCAACATCCAAAAAAAATCTATAATATCACTATCATTTATGTTGGTGCAATTAGCTTTAAACGTATTTAAACGTATTCTTCAAAAATTCAGCAAAAGCCGTATGCTTTTTCTCATCGGAACGACACCAAACTCCATTTATATTTTTAATTGGAACATTTCTTGGCCCTGTGTAGATAGTTTTCCTTGGTTTTATTCTGCGGCCTTATTTTGCTTAGATATTGATCTAAATTTTGGTTTTTTTCTTTCTCTAAAACTTTTGAACATAGTTTAATAGCAAGATTCCAGTTGTTTTTATACACTGAATTTTTTTGTAATCTGCCAAAGTTTCCTTAACCGTCTAGACTGTCTAATCATCTCCCTTGCTGTTGCCGAAGTTCGAACTTTAAGACCAAATTCGTTTAACAACTGAAGAATGCGTAAAAATAGTTAAAACTTACTACAAAAACGGTGATTCAAATGTGGACACTCTTCGCGCATTACTTCGTGATTATGGTCATCAAAATCGACCTACTGTGAAAGGAATTGGTAAGATTATGAAGAAATTGGAAGAGGCAGGAACCGTTGCACATATGGGCAGGCCTGTGCCTCATCGCAATGTACGCATTGCCGATAATATCGCTTCTGTTAGTGAAAGTGTGACGGATAATCCGAATTTCAATTCACAGCGCTATGGCCGTGTGATAACTGAATTTTTTTGGCCTGCAATTGAAGACTCTGAACTGGGCGATATGAGACTTCACGGCCGATTTTGGCTTTATTGCATGAGAAGTTTCCAGAAAGCGTAATTTCACGCTTTGGCGACGTTAATTTGATAGCAAGATCATGCGATATGAGGGGTTACGTCAAACACCGTGTTTACGCGGATATTCTACGAACGTTGGAGCAGTTGAAAACTAACAATTGTCATGCTATCGCCGAAATACCGCCCGAAATGTGTGAAAAAGTTGTCGAAAACTATCTTAAAAGCATCCACTACTGCTACCAATCCAGAGGGGGTCATTACCTATTTTTTCGTACATGATGGCAAGGTCTAAGTATTATTATGAAATAAAGGGTGATTTTTTGATTGGACGTTTTTTTAAAAATCGAAGAAAACACTCAAATTTGCATCATATATTAAGATTTTTTATTGGAATCGATAAATTGATCTTTGTCATTTAATTTTTAAAGATAATTTTACGAATTTAGCATTTCGGTGTGTATTCTTGGAATACGCGTGTTATTTTATCCTGTAAGGATAAAAAGATAGTGTTCGGCTTGTCCACATAGACTAACAACATGACATAACCCCACAAGAAATAATCAAGAGGCGTTAAATTGCAAGATCTTAGGGGTCAACTCACAGGACCAAATCGAGAGATAAGCTGCTCACCAAATTCATCTTTCAACATATCCATTGTTTTACGAGCAGTGTGGCATGCTGTACCATCCTGGTGAAACCACATGTCAACCAAGTTCAACTCAGCCAATTGGGACAAAAAAAAAAAAAAAAAAATACTTGTGGTTGAGTGACACAAGTCCAATCGCTGAGAACGACGACGAATTGAAATTTCGCGATCGTCATTAACATTAACGAAGTAAATTTGGTGCGAAATTTGGAGATAACAGCACGAATTGTTGATTTAGCAGGTCGATTATGACGACCATAAAATGGTCGTATCAAACGATGCACATTTGTCACAGAGCACGAATTTTGATAATAAATTTCAACGATTTGCAATCGTTGCTCGTTTGTTGGTCTTTCCATGATGAAATGGCAGAGTATACTGTACACTTTTCACTTTGACAGATGAGGTTTGGACGGCATTACCAACCAGTGCTGCCAACCTGAAAAACTTAAATCTTAAAAAATTACCCTACATAAGCTTAATCGAAATCATAGCTTTATGTGTGTTTTATTTAACGTTACTTTTAAAACCGAAAAATGGACAACCCGGTATTACGAGTAATTGCAGTTTGAAATACTATAAGATCTGCTGAGTGGCGGCTCTGTGAGTGAGATTTTGTAATCTGATTTGTCTGATTCTAATTAAAATTCTCTCCGTGTTATTTATGGAAAAGTATATTGGAAAAGTTTTACATTATTACTATATGATTCATGAAACACGTGCGTCTGTCTCCACTTAAACTGTCTTTAAGGTGGACTCTAACCACGCCATATTAGTTACGCTGTTAAAATCCACAATGTGAACGTATAACACAATTAATCAAGTTTACTTTACGGATAAAATAATTTCTAGTTACACATCGACAATATGAATCATTTTAATTGCCGAAACACAATCGAAATTATCGAATACTAAATCGATTAGTTGAAAGAAACAGCAACTCAATTAAATCTAATTGAATAGTTAAGCATTTTGTTTTCGTTCTCCTCGAGTGTAGGTATCCAACAAATCTGTATTATAATTATCGCACATATAGTTTGTATGTGAGTGTCTCGTTGTTACGTGATGCCGTTAAAATATATGTCCATATTTATTAAATAAAATTTCTCTTAGCCATATAAACAAAGTAATAACAAATTTCGTGTTTAAATTTTGTATGATAAATTTTGATAATCGCTCCGGGAAAGTTAACAACAAAATCTCAAATTGATAGTGTAATTAATGATTCTAAACACAGCTGGACGATTATGACGTTAAGGGTAATAATGATGACAATGATTTTGGCATTGATGATGTGATAATTTTGCAAGATAATGTTTTTATATTGTTTTTTAATTACACTCTGTGTGCACGACGTGAGGTCATAAATTGGTTTAAAATGAACATACTCGTACATTGTGTACTGATTTACTTTGTAATAATGTACAAAAAATTTTGAAAATGCTGTGATGCAGTCCAAAAGGTAAGACCAATATTATACAGGGTGGCCCATATGAGTGTTGGCGATTTAATTCTTCAATTTCTCGGTAACGCGTGGCGCGGGGTGGCGGAGGGATATGTTGTTCGCTGCGCCGCTTCCTGGAAATTTAGTCGCCATGGAGCCGTACACGGGAGTGCAGCGTGCATTTTGTGTCCGAGCGTACTACGAAAACAATAAATCAGTGATTACTGCACGACGTTTGTATCGGCATGAACACGGTTTACACGATTTAAGTTCCAAGCGCCAATGTGATACGAAAATGGATCAGAATGTTCGAAACAACCGGCTCAACAGTACCAATTACGGAGCGTGTTCGTGTTTCAGTTCAGCGAAATCCGCAACAGTCAACACGTAAGAGAAGTCAGTCTTTGGTTGTCAAAAGAACAACTTTACGACGAATTTTGAAACGTGGTTTGCATTTGAAGGCTTATAAGATTCAGATAGTGCAAGAATTAAAACCCAATGACGCCAATAACCGACTTAACTTTGTCAATTTGATGCTAGAGCGGTTCAACAATTTCAACAACGTGATTTTTAGTGATGAGGCCAATTTTCACCTTAATGGCCATGTGAACAAGCAAAATTGTCGGTTCTGATCCGAGACTAATCCCCGACGCTTGCATGAACGTCCACTTCACAGCCCTAAGCTTGTCGTGTGGGCTGGGATAACGTCAACCGGTATTATTGGACCATACTTTTTTGAGGAAGAGCGAACAATCTTTGCAGTTTGGAAAAGCAGGCAGAAGTCTCATGACACTCGATCAATCGAACATTGTAGTCGGCAAGCAATATTAGTTGAATTTTTGGTGGAAAACCCAGGATGACTCAAAACAATGTGAGATGGCGCTTTACCGATTGTTTTCTGCCCTTAAATTCGGCCTGGTTTTATATCTCCACTGAAAGGAATGCTGGTATATAAAAGTGCGGTCACAAAACTAGCTCACCAAACAAAGAAGTTGTGAAAAATGTTTTTCTTCCAACTTAATCTCCTTTTAGCTCGATACCTTTTTACAGCGTAGCTTCTATACCCTGTTTATAGTAAGAACTGCCATATTCCTTAAAATAGTCATCAACCGCAGACTCCAACTTTTCACTGTTGATAAACCTTTTACCATTGAGCCGTTTTTCAAGTATAGAAATAGAATATAGTCCGGGGGAGAAAGATATAGCGTATAAGGTGCGTGGTGAAGCAATTCGAACTTTAATTCACTAATTTTGGCCATCGCAATAGTGGATGTGTGAACTGAAGAATTGTACTGAAGAATTGTTTGGATGAAACAATGAATTTTTGGATTTCTTCGTCAAATTCTGCCTTTTTTCCGCAATATCATCACCTAAATGCTGCAATAACTTAGCATAACATTCGCCATTGATAGTTTTTCCTTTCTGATGATAATCAATCAAAAAAATCTCATGCACAAACGAAAAATATACGCCGTGGCTTTGCCTGCAGATGGAACCGTCTTTGCCCTCTTTGGACGCGATTTTCCTATTCCAGTCCACTGCTTTGACTGTTCTTTTGTCTCAGGTGTGAAATGGTGGACCCATGTCTCATCCATGGTTATAAACCGGCGCAAAAATTCGGCTTTCTTGCAGTGCAACATCGCCAAACACTCTACTGAAACATTTTCACGACGCTGTTTATTGCTTGATTGAAAGCAAGCGCGGCACCCATCATGCTCACAACTATCTTGTCTTCAAATTTTTGGTCAATATACGACACTTTTTAAAACGCCTATCATTTCAGCTAACTCACGCGCCTTCAACCGACGTTCATCCAATACCATTTTATACATTTTCTTAACCATATCTAGAGTGGACATCTCAATTGGTCGACTACTACGGCGTTCGGCTTGGCAGCTTGTACGGCCTCGTTTAAGCTCAGCTATCAAATATTTTACAGTCGTAAACGAAGTAACAGACTGATCCAGGTAAGGATCTAACTCGGTTTTAGATGGTTGGACTGAAACCTGTCAAATGAAAATATTAAATTACATAACGGTGACCAATTTTTCCATGTTTACAAATTCACTGAGATCGTTTAATTTTGAGCGCTCAAATAAAAATACTAAACAAAGCGGCGCCTTGAAACTTAAAACATATGTTTTGTAAAGTTGCCGCTTTTCACCAAAATAATTTCTTTCAAACTACTGTCACCATCAATGCGTCACGTCGGCTAGTTTTGGGACCGTCCTTGTCTCATTTAATGCAGCACAAGTGCAACACAAAGATGACTGCTTTTAAAGCATCAAATAGGTTTCGACCAAATGTGTTTTTTGATTTGCTAGGTTGATTGTACGATGTCCGTCTATCTATCTTGCAGTCTGAACGGCAGACAGAATAACTACAGTAAATCTTTATCACCGTTTATTTTTACAGTGCAATATTTTTCCAGGCTTTAACCGGCGATTTTAAATGACCTATATCGGCTATGTACACATTTCATATAAATTAATCAATTTTCCACCAATTTTAATATCTTTCCCTGAAAATCCTAATTCGTAAGGTGCAGCAAGTTTTTGTCCACTGTATTGCCTTATGTCGATTTGTAAATTCTTTTTTTAGTATTCCCCATATGGATGACCCATTTAACTGATATATGATGAACTGAGTACAATCAAACCTGTTGTATGTTGAGCATTTACCAAAATAGAATTTAAGAACACACCCGTTTCGTAACACCTATGGAAAGTAACCGAATTTCCGAAATTGAATGAGTTTCCTGTAACTTTTGATTCATACAATAGACTATAGCATTTTAAATTTTTGTTCAGCACATTGAATTATAAAATGTGGAAAAATCGACGAAGTATCCACATTTTTTTGACACCTTCCATAGAAGTTACCCAGTTTTTTTTTTCCATTTCATATATTTTAAGCAGTTTGTAATGAATTCTACTAAATTCGGCAGTCATTCGTTTGCTACAGGAAATTTCATTTTTATCAAAATTTCAATCAGGATTTACGAAAGGGCACAGTACAGTATCGTTAATGGTTGATATGATTGACGAAATAAGGGTGAAATTAGATAATAACTATATCGTGGCCTTTATTACTTTGGACTTTAGAAGTGCCTTTGAGTCAATATGTCATGAAACACTATTAAATAAGCTATATCAAATTTATAACTTCTCGACATCTGCATGCCATTTCATTCGTTCTTTTTTCTATGTAACAGAACACAATATGTTCAGTCCCAGAAAGAAAAATCGGATTTACGACGGACATGTTGTGGTGTACTTCAGGGTTCTGTATTAGAGCCCACCTTGTTTTCAATTTACATCAATGACATCTTTGGACATATATCTGTGGTCACAACCCATAACAGCCTAAGTCTGTTTTTCAATATTTTCAGTACAGGAGTTTAAAGTTTTGAATCTTCACTGAAAATCAGGAGAAGGTGTTTTTTGGAAAACTTTGCTACAGATTCCAAAGAAACGTATTTCTTTACTTAGTTGTTAACAAAAAATAGTTGTTTATTCTCGCAGTCAGAAGATATTATCGAAAAAGACACTTAGGCTCTTATGAATTGTTGAACGAAAGAAAGTCAAAAAGTTCAAGTTGAGTTAGGCTATTATTCCAGATTAAATAATTTTTTTTTTGTTTGGAGAAAGACCTTAACTCAATTTATGTTTATCAAAAAACGAAATTGTAATTCGGAATAAGAGCTTAACTCAATTTCGGAAAATCTGCAAATTCGTATGGGAGGCACTAGAAGTGGTGCTTTAATATAGTTCATTTGCAACACCCGGTTACCTTTTTGTAAAATACAGGTTTATCCATTTAATGGTTTCAAAACCATCGGTCTGGTGTCAGCTGTTGAGCACCTGTCATCTGACGTGTTATTTATTTAGTGACATTGTTTGACATTTACGAATATGGATCGTTTAACAACCGAAGAACGCGTGAAAGTAGTTAAAACCTACTACAAAAGAGGCAGTTTAAACGTGGTCACTTTCCGCGCATTACGGGTTGATTATGGTCATCGTAATCGACCTACTGTGAAAGAAATTGGCAAGATTATACAAAAATTTGAAGAAACTGAAAACGTTACTGATGTGGTCTAGCCTGTGCATCGCCGTAATATACGCACTGACAAAAATATCGCTTCTGTTAGTGAAAATGTGGCGGACAATCCGTTCTGGAATTCAGAGTGCTATGGCCGTATATTAGTCGACTTTTTTTTTTAATGCAATTGAAGATTATGCACTGGATGATATGTGGTTTCAACAAAACGGTGCTATAACCTATTTTGGCTTTATTGCATGAAAAGTTTAAAGAAAGCGTAATTTCACGTTTTGGTGACGTTAATTGGCCACCAAGATCAAGCGATTTGACGCCGTTAAACTTTTTTTTTTTTGTGAGGCTACGCCAAAGACTGTGATTATACGCGTATAACCCTCAAACGTTGGATCATTTGAAAACCAACATTCGTCAAGTTATCGCCGAGATATCACTCGAAATGTGGGAATAAGTTGTTGAAAATTACTTCGCAAGGACCCACTGCTGCAAGCAATTCAGAGGCGATTATTTAAATAACATTTTATTACGTACGTAATGGCCGGGTCCAAGCATTATAATGAAGTAAAATTTTAATTGAAATCATAGCTTTATGAGCATTTTATTTAACTTTACTTTTGAATTCGAAAAACTGATAACCCCGAATTTTTCTGTTACAAATTTTAAGAAGTTTCATCAAGATTTACGGCGGTTGTCGTGCCTAACATCCAACCAACCAGTCAATCAGACAGACAATTAAACATTCTTCTGCGGACTTAAAAATTTCTGAAACATATTTGGTGAAAAAGTACTTGGTAGTTTAAACGTTTCCTATTGGATGTTACATTTTTGCCCTATCAATTGACACATACGTTCATTCTTTCTGATGAAATTTTACATATTATTATATACATATTTTTCTATTGTTCCGTGCGATTGTTTATTATTTTTACAATTTTCTTTAAGAGACAATCCTCAAGAATTCCCGTATAATGTAATTAATTTTATGATAATAAATTATCGCCATAGCATTGAATGATGAGAATTATGTTTTGATCCAATATTTGCAGCTATTAACTAATTATAGGTAGTATACAAATACTGCAAGTCTTGTATTTGGTGTGTTATTGTAAATCATTTAGCGCTATTAAATCTGATAAATATGTGAAAGACTTGAATGAAAAATGTTCATTAATTTACGTTAGATTTAAAGGCAACCCGTTAATGCATAACTCACTTCATATCGTTTGCATTACGGCTGTAAAAGCTGTGCTGCTACAGCCATTTAATTATAAGCCAGTTAATTAGCCGTGTTAATGTTGTGATGGATAATTCCCATTAACAAGGGAATATTCTATAGGAAAGAATAAAACTACAAAGCGTAGATAGATGTAAAGTGCCTTCTGTCTGTCTACGTTTAAATCAGTACGCTCTGGATGTAACGTAAGATGTATTGCAACCAGGGAGAAGATGCATTTGAAAGCTTAAAGCTTTATTATACAACGTTTCTATGCCGTTCGTTCGGGTAGCATTCAATTGCTGGTGTTGTAGTAAATTTTTAAAAGTTGAATCTTTAAAATTTTACATGTGCAGGAGTTATGTGTTCTATATAAGGAACAAATAGCTTCTTTGTGAATTGAGAAACTGTCATCCATGGCAAAACCTGTTATTATCATAATATAATTCGATGATTAGTGGGTTGGATCTTTAGTCAGTTTTTGAAGAATATGTCCCTAAGAATTGGTGAACTGAATTGACATTATCGCAAATTTGTATCTAGAACTAAATGTTTGTATATTTGTATGACAGTAAGGGGTTATCCATTTATTGGCTTCAAAACCACAAGTCTGGCAAAGCTGTCAGCTGTTAAATACGTGGCATTTGAAGTGTTATTTATTTAGTGAAGGGTTTGCCATTTAATAATATGTTTAACAATCGAAGAACGCGTAAAAATAGTTAAAACTTACTACAAAAGTGGTGACTCAAACGTGATTCAACACAACCGACTTTGACTTCATTGTATGATAACTTTCCAGAAAGCTTATTTCTACGTTTTGGCAACGTCAATTTTCCACCAAGACAATGCAAGAAAATGCTCTAAATTGAAGCACAATTAAAGTTATAACTTTCTAAGATGATTCCTTTAGAATTTGTGTAACGTCAGACAATGAATAAAACTAGGAAAACTTACATTTCGATAGAACGGCCAATTTCTATGGGAGGCAGGAATAGGCGCGGCAACAGTTCTCATTTTTATTCTCAGAATTTAGTTTACCAAACACCTGATTTGTGCCAAATTTGGTAGAATGCAGTACAACTGATTGAAATATATGTGGAGGTAAGAAAACAGGTTTTAAGCATTATATAGAATTATAAAGTAATGTAATGAACAAATACATAGACTACTGCAGACTACTAATTAGAAACTACTGAAAAATTATTGAATTTCGGAAAATCGATAAATTTTTGTGGGATGTACTAGACTGGGTGTGGCAATACGTTTTCATTTTTGGATATCAGGCTTCATCAGATCAGGAGAATGCAGAGAGAGAGAGAGAGAGAGGGAAAGAGAGAGATAGAGAGAGAGAGAAAGAAAGAGATAGAGAGAGAGAGGGAGAAAGAGATAGAGTAGGAAAGAAAGAAAGAGAACTTAGATTCTTTTGGGCGATTAGGCGAATCCGGAAGACTTCGAATCCCAGCAATATTCAATACTTACGAGAGCGATAAAATCAAATAACAGAATTTTGAACTTATTTACTCATATTACAAAGATGGAAACATATGTAGAAAGTTAAAGAGAGGCTGCTGAAAAGATCTTGGTGGCGGGTTATGAAAAGAAGACATAATCAAGATCCACCATGGCACATCTGTCTGCCATAGTGTTGTCACCAATTTAGAACAAAACAGGGGTTTTTTACCATTACAAGGTTGGAAATAAAAAAAAAGATAATTTTCATAATTTATGACAAATAATTGCAAAACATTATTAATCAATATAATTAAAGGAAATACAATGGAATTTAATGCAATTCTATTTAGTTCTACATAACTCAATAAAATGCAAACTTTGGACCTGCATAAATCAATAAAATTAACAAACATATACGTTGCTGCAATTTTGGTAATGGTGAAAAACTGAAATTGCAGAGTTGTGGTAAAAAATTGTATTTCGGAAAATAGGTCAATTTGTATGAGAGACGTCAGAAGGGGCGTGGCACAGTGGTCCATTTTCATTCTTAGGCATTATTCGTACTTTAACAAGCTTTGGTCGTGTACCATATACATATATCTGAACTCAGAGCAGTTGAATTAAAATATTACAAAGCTACACTTTGGAAAAAAACAGAAAAAAATTTTGAATATGAAAATTCGGTTAATTCGTGTAGGAGGTACTAGAATTAATTGGAATATATGTGTCATTTGTAATTCTAGACCACCGTGTAATAAAAGTTTAGAGAAGTTTCATAAAAATTAATGGCAATTATCGTATCTGAGAGCAAGCGGAGCAGCCAACCAGATAGACCATGGAAAGATAGAGAATCGACTTAAAATGAGATAAATAACATTTGATTAGAAGATAATTTCTAGTCTGAATGTTTCATTCTGCATGCTAAGGCTCTCACTATGCTCTTTTTTAGTGATGAAATTTCATATAGAAAAGTGGTCGTGAAATGTGTTGTCAAATTTTTCCATACGATAAAAATTTCTTAAACGTCATTCCTCACTATTTTTTTTTTGCTGCTTTCCAACACTGCAATCTGAATAACCTACGTTTTTACATCTTAATATTGTAATAATATTAATAACACTATTAATAATAATTGATAATATTGTAAATTTGTGAAATGAAATTCTAGTGTAGACAGAATTTTACAATTTTACAAATATATTATGGAGAATATTATGAAGTAAAAACATAAATTGCTCTGAACTCAGAAAAAGACAAATTGGCAATTCCGCAAAAATTTGTTCACCAGCAAAAAATGTCTCGTAACATTTTTTCTTCGTAAAAAGAATAAAATTATTTGCCTTCATTCCTTCGGGAGAAGTTATAATGAAGTTGTTTCAGTTTTTTAATAAAGTAACAGTTGCCAATCACTCTTTATATAGGAAGCAGAATTCAATGCAGAATACCTCATAGTGCATTGAAAAGAACACGTTTCAACTTTGCAGATTCGCATATGCTAAGGATAAAGAAATCATTTTCAGATATATGTATATATATATATATATATATATATATATATATATATATATATATATATGTATATATGTATTTATATATATATATACATATATATACATATATACATATGATATACATATATATATACAGGGTATCCGTCGGGGAGGTAAACTACCTTTTTTTTGCCGCCATTTTGGTAAACATTACCCTTAACAGTTCATATTTGACAGACGTGAAGGAGAGACGTGGCAAAGTTATTATCGAAAAATATTCGATAAATCAACGTGTTTTAATCGTTACAACATTTTATCAAAATCAATTATCGATTACTGTGACGATAAGAAAGATACGTGAAATTTTTGGGAGAAACAACGTGCCAACAAGACGCACTATTTATCGTGTAGTGAATGATTTCGGAAAAAGAGGGCCTGCAAATGATAGGGCCAAGCATGGACCACAACGTACTGCAAGATCGACTGAAAACATTACTGCTGCTCAAGAAAGTGTTGAAAACAATCCATCAATCTTAATTGAATGCCGTGCTCAGGAGCTTTGTCTTCAAAGAACAACTTTGGCCACAATTTTGCACAACGACTTGCATTTGTTTCCATTTAAGATTCAGTTGACACAAGAGCTTCTTCCACAAGACCATTTACGACGCCGTACATATGAAAATAGGATGTTACAGGTCGCCCGTGACAACCCCAATTTTCATGAAAAAATCATAATGAGTGACGAGGCACATTTTCAGTTGAATGGGTATGTGAATAAATAGAATAGTCGGTTCTGGACAATGGAAAACCCTTAAACTGTTCATCAGTCACCTTTGCATCCGTTAAAAGTGACAGTCTGGTGTGAAATTTGTTCAGGAGGAATCATCGAACGATATTTCTTTGAATCTGAAAACGGCGTAACTGTCGGCGTAACGGCGGTAACTGTCAATGGGGAGCGATATCGTGATATGATAGAAAACTTTTGGCGCCACAACTGAATGCTCTGGGCGTGACTAATATGTGGTATCAACAAGACAGTGCCACATCGCATACAGCCAGGATTACAGTGGAATTACTGCGAGTCCTCTTTCCACAACAAGTTATTTCAAGAAATGGTGATGTCGATTGGCCTCCACGGTCGCCAGATTCGACTGCCCCGAACTTCTTTTTGTGGGGATATCTGAAAAGCAAGGTTTATGCAAACAAACCGGAAGCGCTTGAGCAACTCAAACAAAATAGTTGCGATGAAATGAATGAAATACCGCGTGAAATGTGTGAGAATGTAATAAAAAATGTGCTCAAAAGGGCTGTGAGGCTAACAGCGGCGGATATTTATCTGATATTGTATTCCATACATAATTGCTGGCATTAGATAAGACATTTATCAATACATACAAGATCCAGTCTCTTTTATTTAATCAAAAATTATAAACAAACAAAGTAGTATACCTTCCTGACAGACACCCTGTATATGCATATTGATTTTTGAATTCAACGAGGCGAATAATCATGAATTTTAATTTCGTACCAATATATAATAGATAGATAAAAGATAATAGAATATACATACATATATAGAGTATAATATATATATATATATATATATATATATATATATAAATATGTATACTCGTACAGATATTCATATATGTATATATTCTATTCTATCTATTACATATTAGTGCGAATTTGGAATTCATAATTTTTTTCGCCACTTTGAATTTAAAAATCAGTATGCAGAAACGAAAGGAAAATATCGGTCTTCTTATTTTTTTCAACAACTAAAAATTTTGTAGAATATTGTATTTTATAAGGATTTTAATACCCACAGTAATGGCACCTGCTATGAATGTATCTTTTTCGGGTATTTAACGCGAAAATGTGTTACCAGTATGAAATGTTGGCGAACAAATTGAAACATTTCCATTATTCGCATATGGCCACATTGTACGGAATTGTGTTAATGCATTTTTGACCAAGTTCTCAAAGCGCTAATGTAAGTTTCACGAACTTTTTCGCTCATTATTACGCGATTTATAAATCTTTATGTTGTGCTACGTTTTTCACATATTCATGAAGTTGTGCTTTGACTTTTCTCTCGAGAGCTTTAAAAGTAAACTCACCTGTGGTGCGGCAAATACTGCATGCAACAGCCATGAGACGATGATGAAACACTTCATTTTGTAAGAGGATGGATTGCTGCTGGGCGTTTGTAAATTATACACCAATGTTGCACGGAAATTGAATAGCAAATGCGAAGTAACCAATTAAAAACGCCAACAAATACTGCACATACGTTTGTGTTCTTGGCTGTTTGTGTTAGCTTAATTGAAATTCTCTTTATTTCTTTCTTTAGAAAATTATGTGTAATTACTTAGTTAAATATGCCCAGCACGTTCGGAGCGTATAATGATACAAATGCTGATGAATATTCTGTGCCCTTTTTTGTTCGGTAGATTTAATTAATCTTTTTTTTTGTTTTTTTATGGGTTTTGCTCACAAAACTTTAAAACATTCCTGTGTTTGCAAATGTATGTTTAAGTTGTTTTCGACAACAGTTTAAAAACGAGTTTCTTTTCGTTACACTTGGATGATTGCAATAATCTCGTTTTAGTTTCAATTCAATCTTAATACAGCTGATTATTCGTTTTGTTATGCTCAGGTCTGTACTGGCCGGTGGTTCACTGCTTACTGTTGTGTTTCAGAACTTAGCTGCCGGACAAAGTTGATTTTAGTTGTCTCTCCTCATTGTTTGCCCACTTTGGACCCTGTTTGTCGAATTGACTAGGCTGAGTACACAGAAAGAGGCTGCCACAGGTTTTGGCTTAAAGCTCTATCAGCTCTAATAGCTAAAGAGAGCACAGTCAATTAATCCCTACAGATATTGCTCAGAGATTTTAGTGATAATGACTTGTGCCATTAGACTGAGACGAGTGTTTTACATTATTTGATCAGAATTTGCAGATTCGTGGAATATTTACTCAGACTTTGAATCGTTGGCATTTAGCGCCATGTACGGAAAGTTTTTATTATTAGAATTTGTGTTGGACTAAAGTTCTTCGTTCTTTGATGAACCTTATGGGTGCTGGGGCTTAAACTTACAAATTACGGATTTATATGAATTATTAATGTGACTTTCTGGAGAAACATTGGAAACATTCTAAATAATCAAAAATTAAATACGAATTGAAAAAGCTTGCTTAGAATTAAGATTTATTTGTTTCCAATTGATTGTTCAAATTTCTACCGATCGCATACCAACAATGATAGTGAAAAATCATAATGTAGTGGAAAAAAGCCCACTGCAAAATATAGAAACAAAAGCTGACTCTTAATGTCAAACAAACTTTCAAAAATCCCCAGTACAAGTACAAACAGACAAGGAAACCAGATAAAGGAAGGAAAAAGCTTTTTGAGTACGTGGAAAAACTGGTTATTTGAAGTTGAAGAACAGTCTATCCTGGTGGCTGACTGAGCTAATCGACACTGTCTTAGAGTAATCTATCCAATTATGAAACGTCTCATGTGGAGGCGCATAATTCGATTCTCCGCGGGGTTAAATGTTTTTTCAATATCTTCTAAATACCAAAATTGATTCAGAAAGCCCGTATAGAATTAAGATTCATTTCTCTCCGACCCATTTGCATATTATTTCAAATTGATTTTAACTTACGAATTTCGACACAGCTTAAAGAAATTGCCATTGATAGATTTTTCACTGGCAACACTTAAAACAAGTTGAAGGTGCAAAGTTGGACAACCTTCGATAATAAGGGCGGGCCGAAGTTTTCACATGTACCACCACGAATTGCAGTTAAATGTGTCACGAACAACGAAGCGGTTCTTTATACAGGGTGGGCCATAAGGGTGTTGGCGGTTTAAATCTGCAATTTCTCGGTAACGCGCAGCGCGGGCTGGCGGGGAAATATGTCGTTCGCTGCGCCGCTTCCTGGAAATTTAGTCACCATGGAGCCGTACACGGGAGTGCAGCGTGCATTTTGTGTCCGAGCGTATCACGAAAACAATAAATCATGAACACGGTTTACATGATTTAAGTGAAGTTCGAAGCGCCAATGTGATACGAAAATGGATCAGAATGTTCGAAACAACCGGCCCAACAGTACCAATTACGTGTTCGTGTTTCAGTTCAGCGAAATCCGCAATAGTCAACAACGCAACGACGAATTTTGAAACGTGATTTGCATTTGAAGGCTTATTAGATTCAGATGGTCCAAGAATTAAAACCCGATGATGCCAATAACCGACTTAACTTTGTTTTTCCTGGAAAACTCATTTCGAAAAGGGGGGATATTGAATGGCCCCCACGTAGCCCCGATCTCTATCCATGCGATTATTTTCTATGGGGCTACCTCAAATCGGTAGTCTACGAGAATAATCCGACCAATTTAGAGCAGTTGAAGAGGAACATTATTCAGGAAAGTAACAAAATAACGAGAACAACTTTTCAACGAGTTTTCCAAAATTTGCGACTTCGGTTCCAAGAGTGTCAAGCAGCCGAGGGAAGACATTTAGACAACATTATTTTTAAGCCTTAAAAGTTCCCATGCTTCTATTTTTTAAAAATACAAATATATTTTTTTTATGTTTCGTAGTTTTTTTTTTAATTGAATATTTAAACCGCCAACACCCTTATGGCCCACCCTGTACATAAGCGAGTGCAGCGTTGACATCCTACTGTCAGACACAGTATATCGATCTCATATAGATCTTTTAATACAACAAAAATAGAAAACCCAGAATGAAGCATCTGAAGTTCCAATTACCTTTTGACTAGAGGTGTTTCAAGAGGTTGTAAGTCGATTGAGCTCGGTCCGTTCATCAGGTTGACTCGTTTGCTGGAGCGATAACTGACATGAATCTTTATAAAACTGTTGAAAAACTTATCATTGCCTAATATTTTGCCAAATTTTAGCTTGGGATTGTAAGTGTTTTACTTAAAAATTTTAAAGATCAATTTTTCGACTCGAATCCTTCTGGTACCTAACATAAAAATTGACTAATTTTTCCAAATTCAACTTATTGCAGTAATTCCTTTTTTGTCGATTGCTGTAAACTAAATTTTTGTCGATTGTACTACCTTGTAATGTTCTGGTACCTCTCTCACAATGACCCACCTAACTCATATACTCGTATTTGTATCTTTACCCGAAGGAGTATCATTATGTATTAAGTACGCAACTAAGTTCCCACTGTTTGCCGATAGATGGCGGAAGCTGCAAATGCTATGTGATTCTGCTGCAACCAAAACGTCATGAGCCAAACTTAGGGGTATGGTAAACATACCGCCTTGACACGTTAGTGATTTTCTATTGATGTCATATTCTTTTGATTAGGTGAATATGTATGATTTTGTGGCAAATAATCGTCTTATGCATGAAGTATTGATTATCCTCTTTCAATCGAAGAAAACGGCGGCTGAAGCTCATCGAGAGCTCAAAACGTTTACGGAGATGCTGCTTTTAGTGAAACAACGTGTTGAGATTGGTTTCATCGCTTTAAAGACGGTGATTTTGATGTTGACGACCGTTCGCGTAAAGGAAGACGAAAACCTTTCGAAGACACCGAATTGATGGCATTGCTTGATGTGGATCCGTGTCAAATGCAGGTAGAGCTTGCTTTAGTATCAGAGGTTACCCGACAAACCATTTCCAAGCAATTGCATGTGTTGGGAATGGTTCAAAAGCAAGGAACTTGAATTCCTTATGAGATGAAGCCAAGGGACGTTGGACGTTATTTTTTCGCCTGTGAAGAAATGCTTTAGCGACAAAAAAGGAAGTGTTTTCTTCATCGTATTATAACGGGTGATGAAAAATGGACTCATTGCAGCAATTTAAAGAGAAAAAGTCATGGGTGCTCCCCGGTTATGATTCTACGTCGTCGTCTCGGCCGAATATTCACGCTATGAAGGATATGATCTGTATTTGGTGGGGCTAGGCCAGTGTGAAACCAAGCGAAACCTTCATTGGAATCGGTTTCGACTTCAATTAATGCGATTAAGCCGAGCTATGCTTTGGAATCGCCCACAATACGTGTAGAGGCACGAAAACGGTGATTTTTCAGCATGAAAATGCTCGGCCTCACGTAGCCAACCCGTTAAAACCCATCTGGAAACGCTGAAACGGGAAGTCTTATCCCATCCACCATATTCTCCAGATATTGCGTCGTCCGATTATCACTTGTGCCGTTCGATGACACACGGTCTGGCTGAACAGCAGTTCCACACATATGACGACATCAGGAAATGACTAGATTCGTGGATAGCCTCAAAATATGAAGAGTTTTACTATGACAGAATTCAAGCTTTGCCAGAAAAATTGAAAAAAAGTAGTAACTAGCTATGGGCAATACTTTCAATTAATCATTTGTAAACATGCTTTCATAATAAAGTTGCATTTTTATAAAAACAAAACAGCGAGAACTTAATTGAGCATCTAATATATACAGGGTGTACGAATCGTGCTACAAACATAATGTCAATGGCAATGAGGACCGTCATTCAAAGATGTTGAAGTATTTTTTTTTACCCAGAACTGCGCCAAAGACGTATCCGTTTCAACAGTATTTGGTCTCAGCAAGATGGAGGAACTGCAAATATAGCCTGCCGGTTATGGCGGAGCTCCAAAGAAAATTTCCAAACAAATTAGTATCCAGAAACTCTACTCTCCGCTGGCCCTCCAAGGTCGACTGATCTTACTGCACCAGACTTTTGTTCTAGAGTTATATCAAGCAAGAGGTATATAAAACGAGGGCAAGGAATTTGACTGAATTGAAGCAATTGAACAATATTTGGGTCGATCCCGATTCCGTCAGGCGGCAATGAATAATTTTCTGATCAGGTGTAGCATATGGGTGAATGAGCATGTAGATCATTTATGGTCTACCACCTTCAAAATCAATTGGTTATACAAAATAAACGGTGACCGACAGTTACGCAATGGCTATCGTTTACATGACCGCGGGTTCGATGCAACATACAGCCACCTATCATTATATGGGTGCCATTTGTCTCCTTATATCTGATGAACATTTTAAGTAGTCGAGTAATCGACAAGATTGGTAGATATTTCTCAGTGTCGGCAGCATCGTTAAACTGTAGGTCCTTTTTTGTGAGTTTAAAAATAGAATGCGTGTAAGCTTATTGAATGTGAGAAGATGTACCATATCTCATTCTAGGTGTGTAAGGGAATTTGTTTTTTTTTTTTTTTTTTGTACGATATATTATTTAAATTGGTAAAAAAAATGTAGCACCCTGAAGTATCAAATATGGTTTGACCAAACGTGTTTCATGGATTTTCAATTCGATTGAGCGATGCTCGCCTGCCTGGTAGTCTGTCTGGTCGCAAATCATTACTAAACTTGTCAAAACTTAATACAGCCTAATATTTTACTAAATTATAGGCACGAATTGTAAACGAGCTAAATCCAGCAGCCGCTTCTGGTACCTCTCATTCAAATTGGCTGAATTTCCGAAATGTTGTCTTTCCTTTGTCAATTGTAAATTGAAATAATTTAAGTTTTTGTTCATTGAATTTGCTTATAACGCTTGCCAGAATTAAAAACAAAAATTAACTAACCACGCCTCCTCTGGTGCCTCCCATAGAGTTACCCCATTTAGTTTACATATTTTTAGATTTATTTCTCTTACATGGTTCCACTAAATTTAGTCAAATTTAGTACAAGCTGAACGTTTGCGCTTGACAATGAAAATGGACAGAATTGCCCACCCCTTTTGGTAGCATCCATGCTATTTAGCCGATTTTCCATAATCAATGCTTTCTCTGCGATTCCTAATTAGTAGGCTGATGTAGCGTATTTTCTTATTCAATATATTGACTTGTAAATTTTTGTAAGCTTTGAGAAAAAATTACTAAGTAGTCACGTATTTTCTGATGCAACCCGCACAAATGGCTTATTTGGCAAGTATATTCATATCGTGGATTTGTTGACCTAAATTTTGGGGAATGAAAATAGTTATGATTCCTAATTCGTAGATTGCAGTTACTTTACTTTCTGTCAAGTGTGTTGGATTATAATGAAGTTGTAAAACCTAGAAAAAAAACCATATAAATTACCTAATTTAACCCAGATACTCCTAGATTCACATCTCCCGCTCAATTGCACTAAATTCAATACAAGTTAGAAGTCATCCGGTAGGTAAAAGCTTCAGGTATGTAAAAATAGTTCTACGAATAAAACTGAACCTGTTTAATAAAAAAAGTGTTTCCTCTGTAATATCCTTCTACTGTGTCTTCTTTTACCGTGCTTTAACTCAGAATATATTTAAAATCACGCCCATTCCCCTTGCAAAAGAATGTTGGGTGATGTTGATGTAAATCAGTTCAGCTGGCTTAAATTTCAGAATTGGTTTCACAACAAAGTTGTCTTTTGGCGAACAAGAAATCAAATAAAGTAGACTCTGATTTTATTAGGATCATTGGTAGTTGCACAAGAAGTTGAAGCAGTTCTGGATGATTTCGGGAGATAAATGGTCCAAAAAATGTATAGGCTATCTCCTATATTTTAAAGGAGAACTTCGATAGCGAACAAATCATGAGGTATATGAGCCATAAGTCGAAATTAATGCCGTTAAAAATACCAAAATATAGTGATTATGTGCGCTGATCATATCTTGCAAATATACTAAAATATTCCTGAACGGAGCTATTTCGACAGCAAAAAATAGGGAGATTAAGTATTCCTTAGAAGTAGTAGGCAGTAGGTGTGACTAAACATCAGTGTGTGCGGCTAAAAACTTGAAGTAATAATTTTAATTTCAGGTTGTAAGAAACTAATTAATAGATATTTTAATAATTATCAGTATCATTCTTCTTATGTGGCGACTGAAATAGACATACTTATTTACTATAAGCCGCCCGTAGAAAATAATTCCAAGCGCTTCGATCTTCTTCTTTCGATAGTATTTTGAAAGCCTGGTCCTTCCAATGGAGCTTTGGTCGCCCTCTACTGCGCCGTTCATCGAGTTCGATGCCGAAAACTTTTCGCGCTGAAACATCTGGATTCATCCGCACAACATGACCCAGCCAACGCAATCGCTGTATATTAATGCGTTTGACCACGTCGATGTCGGTATATAGCTCATGCAGCTCATTGTTCAAGCGACGCCAATACTCTCCGTTAACGATGATGGGTCCGAATATTTTCCGCAGTATTTTACTCTTGAAAACTGCCAGTATTGATTCATAACCCAGGGTTCTGCGCCATATAACAAGGCAGGTGGAACCAACGTCTGGTACAGTCGGATTTTTGCTTGTCACGAGAGAGCTTTACCGTTGAGTCACTTGCTTAGCCCAAGGTAATATCTGTTAGCAAATAATACTCTACTCTTTATCTCCATGCTGACATCATTCTTTTTATTTACAGCGGAACCGAGGTAGATGAATTCTTCCACCACTTCAAAATTATAGTTGTCAACGTTCACACAGCGTCCCAAACGAGTAGACTGTTTTTTCGTTGAAACCAATAACTTTGTTTTGTCCTCGTTTACTACTAGACCCATTTTCGCTACTTCCTGCTCAATGTTTGAGAAGGCTGCAGTAACATCTCGCAGTTTTCTGCCAATACTGCCTATGTCATCTGCATACTCGTATGCGAGTAACATATGGCTTTTATTAAAGATGGTACCAGTAGTGTTAACTGCAGCTTTCCTCATAATAAAAAGACTCGCTTAGATCTTTGCCTATCCTTACTGAAGACTTCGTGTCAGTCAGCGTCATCCTATAAAGACGTAAACGTTTCGTAGGAATTTCTAACTTAGACATGGCCTCATACAGTTTTGCCGTATCGGCCTCTCGAAGGCAGCTTTATAATCGACGAAGAGATGATACGTGTCAATCTATTTTTCTTGGGTCTTCTCCAGCCTCACAGACAAACTAAACATGCTATATGGATAAAACCGTCAACATATCTTCGACACGAGTGCACCAACATAAAAAAATAATAATGAGAATTCATCCGGAATTCATTTCAACTCCTATATTGTATATTGCAGCAGCCTATACTTTTATTTTAACTGATTGACTAATTGAAAAAACATTGATCAATTAGAAATTATTCTGGCACAACTTACACATACAAATTAGCGTTGCACTACATTTAGTTAGATTTTCTACACGTTCAGTATTTGCCAAAGTAAAGTCTGAGAATGAAAAAGGACCGCTCGCCACATCCTTTCTGGTATCTCTAATAAAAAATATCCGATTTTCGAAAATTTAACCATTTCTCTGTAATTTCTAATCAGTAGGATGCAATAACGGAAATTTTGTCCATCGCATTAATTTATTATGCTTGTTAAAAGTTGAGAAATAGTCTACCAGGTAGCCACTTTCCTTTTGGTATCTTCTATACAAATCATCAATTCTCAGTTTCACATCTTTCGAGCAGTTGTATTGCGTCAAAATTGTACATCGAATGTGTACATCGAGGGCATCGCCACACCCCTTTTGATACGTCCAATACAAATGGGACACTCCAACTTAACCACTTGGCACTTATCCAAATTTCTAAAAGTTGGATTGGATTGTAGTAAAATTAAAGAAAAGTGGGTCGGATAACCGCACCATCTTCCATACAAATTACCTAAATCAGCCTATACATAGTCCTGCCATATGTTCTGTTACACAATTTCCAGCGCTTATCGTTCAAAACTTCTTGCGGGATTAGAACCGTTAACTTTTTTTTCAGAACACATGCACTGATTAGTGAAGAATACTAGTCAGTTTGGTTTCAGTTTGCAATCTATTAACATGGAGTGGGGCGCTAAAGAGAATCGAGTCGGCGTAATGGCGTTGCATAGTTGCGGAAAGAGTGCTGGCCAAATTTTCGAGTTGCTAAAACCACTCGGAATATCAAGAATATATTGCCAGATTCATATCTTTCAACCAATTGCTATAAATTCAGTATAATTCAGCAAGATTTTTGTTAACTCAGTAATGCGAAAATTTGACTGCATTGCCACGCTCGCTTAGGGTAGCACACATATGAATTAACAAATTCAGCAAGGATCAGGAATTTATCATTAATTTTTAAGCGAAGGATTACAGAATGCCATATTTTGACTTCTTTCATTGAGTTTTTAATTTCGAGCAATTTTTTATAGGAATCTTGCGAACCTTATAAGAATGCCACTTCTGCAACCCTTTTATTTTTGCCTCAAGGCAAAAGGACGTCGGTTGAATGAATATATAAGTCAGGTTCATCTGATTGAAATTTCAGTACTGACTGTTTCTCCCAATGTTGGGTATCCCCAAACCCGTTCAATTTTCTATTTTTTATTAGTCGATAAGGAGACTAAATCAGAGCAATTCGTCATCTATCGTGAAAATCCACACAAAAAGAAAGGCTGAGACATTAGAAATCCTGACCTTTGAGTCAGTTTTGTTAATAAATATATCGTTATCTAGAAATTCTCTATCTAGAAGTCATGTAAGAAAAAATACCAAATCGATTTAAGGAGCCGTCGTCTGGTCATTCCACATGCTTGGCGACATCACTCGATCCTCATTTTGACCCACTGTGCTTCGTTATGGTGGAATGACGTTTTGGTCGTCGTTGTGAAATGTGAATAAAATTGAAACTTCAATGTTCTGACTTTACAAAAAGTTAAGTCTAGTGCGAATCTATTGTGTTGATTGGTAAAACGTATTTAAACAAGCGGAAAGATAGAATAAACAAAACACAATTAGCATTGGTGAAGTAAATCTGTGTAGTCTACCTCTCATAAAGGGGATAAGACACGATCAAGTTGCTTGACTTTAGATTTGTACGCATGTGCATAACCTGGTCAACGTACACGATATAGCCTGAAGCAACATTTATTAACTTTTCGTTTGCAAAATTTTATTATTAAAACTAAAGAATGGAACACGACTGGTACGAGGGCGATCTTATTATTCATTTCAGCATGACTTTGGTATTGAAACACGAAGAATTGTGCTCTCTTTTGGGAAATCCACGAAATTTAAGAATTTGATAAGAAAAATAGAACAGAGTCATAAAATTCAAGTTGATACATCGGAATTTGTGAAGTTTGATAATTCGTAAAGCTCTACGAAAGAAATATAAAGTCAAAGTTAATTATGAATACCAACGTTTATATGCAGGCTTTTTTAAATGCATGCACTCATAAACGTCCATAGTAATCACGAACAAACTTACAGTGAAACAGATCAAGAGGAAACAGGATGACTTACGAGGTGTGATAAAAAAAATCGGTTTTTTTTCAAATTTCGTTAATTACGTATATTCGATTTTCCCATTTTTTTTCTGTCATGTTGGTACACATGTCTGTTATATATGCTGACAACATCAGCCATTTTGGATTGTCAGTTTGTTTTTGACAGATAAAAAGGTTAGTCGTGTTTTGGTGTGCCCTTCGATTTTTTACTATTCGAAAAAATGTATCAAAGAAACTGTATTAAGTTTTGTGCAAAAAAAAAAATTAAATTATATGTGCAAGGACATTTGAAATGTTGACTGTGGCGTTTGGCGAGTCTACTATGAGCAGAACAGAAGTTCAATTGTGGTATAACCGGTCTAACGAAGGCCGAGAAGATGTCAATGACGATGCTCGTCCTGGTCGCCGAGCACGTCAGCGACAGATGAAAACATTGAAACAGTGAAGAAAGTGATTTTAGAGAATTGTCGAGTCACTATTAGAAAGGTTGCTGATGATGTTGGCATATCGTTCGACTCATGGCAAGCAATTTTTACGGATGTTTTAGGCATGAAACGAGCGGCAGCGAAGATAGTTCCAAAGCTGCTAAATTTTGAGCAAAAACAATATCGCATAGACATCGCTCAGGAGCTGTTGAACGTCGTCAACGACGATCCAGATTTCCTCAAGAAGGTCATAACTGGTGACGAATCATGGGTGTATGGCTATGATATTGAAACCAAAGCCCAATCATCCCAAATGGAAGCGTCTAAAAGAGCCAAGACCGAAAAAGCACGTCAAGTTCGGTCAAATGTGAGGGTTTTGCTCACTGTTTTCTTCGATTGCAATGGCGTGGTGCATCATGAAATCTTGCCACAAGATCGTACGGTCAATAAGGAATACTATCTTGAAGTTAAGCGCCGTTCAAGTTAAGCAATTCGTCAGAAACGCACAGAATTGTGGAAAACTAAATCATGGATTTTGAACCATGATAACACACCAGCTCACACATCGATGCTTGTGCGTGAGTTTTTGGCCAAAAACAAAACCCGCAATCATGCCTCAACCACCGTTTTCACCGGATTTGGCCCTCGCTGACTTTTTCCTCTTTCCAAAACTGAAGACACCGATGAAAGGAAAGCGTTTTGCTACGATTGAGGAAATAAAAGAAAAATCGAAACAGGAGCTGTTGGCGATACCAACAGGCGCGTTTTAGACGTGTCTCGAGGATTGGAAGAAACGCTGGCACAAGTCTATTATATCTGAGGGAGACGACTTTAAAGGAAATAAAATAGAAATTGATGAATAAATAAATTTTATTTTCAAAAAAATTTAAAATATCGGTTATTTTTTGATCACACCTCGTATGTCAAAAATTTAAGAAGGTATTAAAATGGATATGAAAGAATTTATTCACATTTATCCGAGATTTTAGATATGTTTAAAGAAACGTGGAAAAAAAGAGACGCAGTCAGTGGGACGAGTGATATAGACGACATTTTACCTGTTGCTTCAACCAGAAGGCTAAGACATATGATTGCAAGTTTCGAAGTCGCCAACAGATTTTACGAATGGAAAAACGATGTCTTTAATTTTGGAACTAGAAGTAAGTCCTAATAAATATTTACGATAGGCTTTAATCGATAAAGCAAGCAAAATTTTACCAATACAACTGTTAAGTCAGAGGGAAAATTCTAAAAAATTATATTCGAAATAGCGTATCCCCAAAGCTATGTTTTCGGAATTTTTTTTTTTAAAGGACTAAGCGATGATATCAAAACTGTTGGATCAGAAACGTAGTTTGGGCAACACAACAAAAATTTGCCAAGACCGAAGTGCCGCATTTTAGACCCCCACTGTGCTGCTCTGTCTATGCCTATAGTAGTGAACCTCCGAACATAACATCCGCAACACTTCAAAAATATTTGCGCAAAATTTCATCAAAATCCTTTAAATCAATAAGTAGTGACATAATACTTTCCCTTTTTTTGCTTTAACTGTGGGATGTTGAGCGAAAGGTATATACCGGGTTATCTATTTTTCAGTTTCAAAAGTATAGTTAAAAAAAACCCATTTAAAGCTATGATTTCAATGAAACTTTTATTTCATTATAATGCTTGGACTATGCAATACCATTTAAATGACCGCCTCTGGATTTGTTGCTGCAGTGGATCCTTTTAAGGTGGTTTTCGACAAGTTTCTCGCACATTTCGGCGGATTTTTCGTCGATAACTTGACGAATATTGGTTTTCAAATACTCCAACGTTTGGGGTTTGTCCGCGTACGGTCTTTGACATAGGCCCACAGAAAAAGAATTGAATTGAAAACGCTGGAAACTTCTTATAGAACAAAGCTAAAATCGATCGAGTTGTGTGGCTCGTGGCATCGTCTTCTTGAAATCACATATCATCCACTTCATAATCTTTAATTGCAGGACAAAAAAGGCCGGTCATCATAAGGCCATACTGAATTAAAATTCAAATTATCTGTCACACTTTCACTAACAAAAGCGATATTTTCGTCAGTGCTTACATTGCGATAATACACAGGTCTAATCACATCTCTAACACTTCCAGACTCTTCAAATTTCTTTACAATCTTGCCAAATCCATTTTTGCACTAATTTTTTGTTTATTTCGCTTTCATGGCGGCAAATAATGCATTATTCTTAGTACTCCCTTATGAGTGAATTCCATAAGGGAGGGAGATTTAAATGCAAATCACTGTTAAGATTCTGGCTCAACATAACCATTTGTACGTTTGCTGGTTGGTGGATTTTCATTTGACCTTAAACTGCATAGACAGTTCTTTCAATCACTACGAATTCCTTGATTTTTGCAAATAATAATATTTTAATATTTTTCATTTTATTGATCTTGCTTCGTGTGTTGTGGAATTCGGATAACAGGCGGATTGGGTTTGCTTTCCCTCATTAAAATTGAGTTAAATGTCACGAAATTTGAATAACTTGTGTAACAACATTCAGAAAATATTAATGTAAAACTAATACCGAGCCGGATTATAAAAATAAATTTCAATTTAATTCATATCAACATTCTAATATAAAATTTTGCAAACTTGTTTAATCAATTTTAATTCTTAATTGGTTTATGCCGAAAGTCTGGTTTGTTATGGTGAAAGCTGTTTTGTTATTTATTGTATTATTTATTTATTGTTTTATTATTTAGTGACGCCAGAGTCCAACATACGACAGATCTTGTTTTGACTATTGCTCTGTTGCAATCCCTCAGTATACCAAAGAACACTTGAAGTGATTCGATTCCCTCGCTTTGCGAACGCTCTAGGAGTTGCAAAAGCTTACTATATAAAGAATATTATCTTGGCTCCCTATGAATTTTAATATTTACGTTGTTAATTAATTAATTCGCTCGCTTGTTCGTTCGTCGTCTTTGATGGGTGTTGCGTCAGCTAATTATAAAGTCAAATCATGCGTAAAATAGCTGAAATATACAAAATCAAACGCATTGATTCTTTCAAGTTTGGTTAGTGCTAAAATCTACATAAAACTCATAGTTTTTATTATATTAAATTTCTTTCTTAGCTTATTGATTTTCTTCAGTCGTGAGCGGAGTAACAGCTAATTGGATTTTGAATAATAATGAATAAGATGTAACAGCGTATGAAAGCATAATCAGTGAATTTATTTCATTTTTTCATTCTTCTAAAGGGTGGCGCATAAGTAACTTTAACGGCGACTATATTGAATGTGTTCTTGTGCATTATTTGGTTTTAGCTCATGAGCCAATTGCATCTTATATGGGAAAAGATGTATTATATGTAAAATTCTTTGCAAAGACCGCCTAGACATCTCTAACTGCTGAGAACGTCGCCTGGTGGAAGTTTCGAGGTTTTCCTCAATACCTGCTTACACTCGAGCAATGGTCACTTCATTTCGAATTGCACGAGGTCTTCCAGCACGCGGAAGATCACAAACAGCCCCTTGTTGCCCAAAACGCTGAACCAATCGGTAAATTGTTGGAGCGCTAGGAGCATTTTGAACATGAAAGAAATTTCGATATGATCTGCATAGTCAAATGCTGACTTTCAAAGTAAAATTTAACAACTTCGGTTCTTTGTTGTGTGCTCAGCCTTTCCTTTATAAATTTCCCAAATATTATTTAGTTAATTCTGTAAAGAAATGAAGAAAAAGATGAACAAAAAATGTATTCACTAATCAAATCTTAGCATTACTTATGCACCACCCTATGAACATATATATATATGAACAACAAATATGTTTGCTTTTTATTGATTACATTTAAAGTTTTAATGACCGTAAAGTAAATCGATAAGAACGGGAGTTTCGTGATAACATTGAGTAAGAATAATTTTCGTGTTTTTTCAAATGTTAATTAATTTTTGATTTAATTTTTAAATCAAAATTCGCCAGCTAAGCTTGGCGAATAAAGTTATACTATGTAAAACAGTTTTGAAACCAGCGTGGACTTGTGAAATTCAAATATGGGGCACTGCCAGTAAATCCAATACAGAAATCCTACAGAGATACCAATCTAAGACCTTACGATTAATTTGTAATGCACCATGGTTTGTTACTAATGACGCTATTCACAACGATATTGGTATTTCAAGGCTAAGAACTGAAATTAGAAGATATAGTACTAAGTATGTCGAAAGATTAAGTTGCCATACAAATACTTTAGCCATATCGCTTCTTAATGATGAAGATGAAGTAAGACGATTGAAAAGACTGCATATACTTGATCTACCATTTTTACAATAATATAATATAATGTAGTATTCAGTTTATTCATTTAATTATTAAATATTGTTATTTTCTTTGTATTTTTGCATATACGCCAAGTTGAATGAAGCTTGGTAACTGTTATTCTTTTTATATATATTTTACAAAATTTGCTAAATGTTTACTTATAAATAGATTGCAAATAAAAGCTTTATGAAAAAAAATAAAAAAAATTTTAATTTAGTTCTTAATTTTTTTAATTTTTATTAAATGTTCAGTATTGTTTGCTTGTATCTTGCTTAGGATGCTCGAAACGATAATCGAAAAGCGGTTAACCGGTGTCTATGTCAATCCTATAATCGACTGCTTGCGAAAGGTTGGATTTTCTGTTTATTGATTTCTACTAGGGCGGTTCCAAAACTAACCGACCTAACGAGGAAGACACAAAAAAGTTGGGGAAAATTTGCTTTATTTTACAACATGATGTCCCTCAATACACTTTTTTCAACGATATTCAATAGCTTCTAGAACCTGTTTATGGTAGGAACTGTCAAACTCTTTAAAATAGCCATCAACCACAGACTCTAACTCTTGATTGTTAGCAAATCTATTACCACTGAGCTATTTTTTCAAGTTTGAAAATAGAAAATAGTCCGAGGGAACTAATTAGAAATTTAATTAATACATTTTGGCCATCACAATAGTGGATAAGTGAACTGAAGTATTGTCTTGCTGAAATAACACTTTCTTTTCTGCCTAAGGCGGACTTTTTCCATAATTTCATCACCTAAATGCTGCAATAAATTTGCATAATATTCATCGTTGATGGTTTTTCCTTTCTGAACATAATCGATAAAAATAATCTCATGCGCATCCCAAAAAACAGACGCCATGGCTTCGCCTGCAGATGGAATGACCTTCGCCTTCATTGGGCACGATTTCCCAATTCCAGTCCATTGCTTTAACTGTTCCTTTGTCTCAAGTGTGAAGAGGTGGACTCATGTCTCATCCATGGTTATAAATCGATGCAAAAATTCAGCTTTATTACAGTGAAACATCGCCAAGCACTCTACTGAAACATCTTCACGACGCTGCCTTTGTTCAAAAGCACGCGCGGCACCCATATTGCGCACAGCTTCCTCATCATCAAATCTTTGGGCAATACATGATGTATAGCAATTATTATTATTTTATTTGTATTTTTAATAAACTCCTAAAGAAAATGGTAGGATTTAATCAAAATATTGGGAAAAGTATAAATAAACTATTAAAAATCAACATCAGCATCTTTGTATTTCAATTGCACGAACTCAATTCGAGCAAAATCAAATTGAAAGCTGTTTACAGTTGTATATTTAATGCTTAATACTTTAATTTACTATTAATAATTAAATTGAGCGTGATGCGATAAATGTTATTGATATTGTTTTGTTAAATCTTGTTATTCATCTTAGTACGAGTAAATGCGTCGTATTATAATTCTCATCCTTCAAAAAGATTTCATTTTAATGCGAATAAAATAAACAAGTTGTGTTCGCTGTTATCACTCTGTTACGTCTAACATTCACTCTTATGTGTTGTCTTTCGTCTCTGCTATCTCCGTTCTGCACTAGTAATACAAACGAGTGTCAATTGAGTTCAAGTGGTGACTGCATAAAATTAAACTTCTCGTCGTATTTTTTATGATAATGCCTGAAGAATGACTTCGTGATTCGTTCAAGTATTACAACTAACACAATTTTATGAGTGTAGTAAACTTTTAGGTGGCATTTAAGTACCATCTCTTGCGCCATTCATGAATATTGTCTGCACTTTTTTGCCACCTTTGCCTAGCCAACTTGCTATGTCTGCCAAAGCAGGTGCATAATTTTAGGCCAACGAAGTGTAGCTGATAAACAGGGGAAACATAAAATAACAAAACGTTTCGGAGTGACATCTGTAAGATGTATTTGGAAGCAATCAGTAAAAAATTCCGAGTCACTCTATTGATGTTGAACTGAAATTTAACAGATACAAATTTCAAAATTTAGAAATTAATTTCGTACTTCAAATGGCAAATTTCTTCATTTTTAAAGATATTTGCGTTACGCTTTCGAAATCAGAACTGAACAAATAACATTTAGTTTATTTAGGTCAAACTTGTAGCCAAAAATTTGTTTTGGAATTCGCTTTCAATCTAGATGATTAACGAGGGTATAATGAGTTAGTCATTTCGTTTGTACTGGTTAGATGTATTCATGCTAGACCCAATGAAGTATATGTATCCCTGGCTGTCGTCAAAATCTGTAACGATTTAAGAACTTCGGTTCACTTTTTCGTTGCAAGCACTTTAGAGATAACATATCTATAGTCATAGGAGCAATTAAATCCGATAATTGTACGACATATACTCGTACATATATATGTATGTATATACATGAAATTAGGAATGAAATCTCTCACGGGCATTTGCAAAATAATGTGGAATTTGCGCTTTATTTAGAAAAGTGAAACCAATACACTTATTTACGTATAAGTCGCAGTAAAAAGAAATCCAATATTTTTTCCATAGATGGCTTTAGTATCCTGTATTTCGTGTTGTATATGCTAGATGGCGTCAGAAAGATGAGATCTAGTACCCAAAAGACCACTCAGATAGTTTTGTGATTGCTTACTGAATATTGCTTGAGCGCGCATCAAATATGTTCACCGTCAAAAATCAAATATGTCATATTTCGCTGTTTTTTTGTTTTTCAATAAAGGCAAAACCGGAAACCAGGTAACTGAAAATGTCCTGTCCTGATACTGTAGCGGTCAACAAAGCGCAATTTTAATTTCGTCGATTTCATTCCGCTTATTTTGATGTCAAAGATGCACAATTGACGCAATTGTCTGTAGAGTAATGAAAATTGTCAAGTCCGGGCAACATGTATGCACTGTTTTGATTGCCCAGATGCTAAATGTTGCACAAGAAATCTTTTGTAACCACTTGAATAAGGCTGATAGAAGCTCGATGTAGGGTTGCCGAACGAGCTAACGCAAAAAAAGGCGATATGAAATATCGCCCCAAGCAAAACGACCCAAAAAATATTATGAAAAATCTAAGAAAACTTTAGAAAATAAAACACAATTTAGCCCAGAAATAAATGAAAAATTGCTCAGACTGTATATGAAAAATCGCCCAAAATCTCTGAGTCTCTACATAAGTCTCAACTTTGATGAAGTTCTTCACCTCGGTATACCGAACAGAAATCCGAAATTAAAGTGAGTAAAAAAATATAAGAGTACATAAATAAAAAACTGAATACAATTTTTAATTTTTGTTTTTAATAATTTAATTATTTCTTTACTTACTACTAGTTAACAGTTATTTGTTTAATTTTTTTATTTTCTATAGTGATGAAATGAAAAATAAGAAATTTTTTTTCTTCTTCGTAGATAAGGATGCGATATGCAAAACTATGCAAATATGTACCATTGAAATAAGGGGTGGAGGCGAAAAATTTTAAAAAATTATCTTTATTTTAAGATTATTTTTCTTTGTTTTTAATTAAAACAAATTTTTGTATTGTTGTTTTTTATACATTTTTTTTAAATATTGTTGTTATCTTAGTCTGGCAAGACTGTCAGCTGTGAAATACCTGTCATCTGAAATGTTAATTATTTAGTGAAGGGTTTCTAATTTACGACTATGGAATGTTTAACAACCAAAGAACGCGTAAAAATAGTTAAAACTTACTACAAAAGTGGTGATTCAAACGTGGACACTTTTTGTGTATTACGGGGTGATTATGGCCGTCATACTCGACCTACTGTGCAAGGAATTGATTAGATTATAAAGAAATTTTAGGGGGCTGGAAGCTTCACAGATGTGGTTAGGCCTGTGCTTAACCGCAATGTACGCATTGCCAAAAATATCGTTTTTTTTTTAGTGAAAGTGTAGCGTATAATTCGTATTTGTAGATTTCACGGCATTCTCAGCAATTGGGGCTATCTTACGGCTCATTATGCCGTAGTTTGCATTTGAGTATGGACCTCCATTCATACAGAGTCCCAAGGCAAGCAATAATTAAAGCCGGCTGACTATTCACAACGTTGCGGGTGCTAAAGCAACAGACTTTCGATGCTGACAATATGAACAAAATTTTATTCTTTTTCTTCTCACTTCACACTCAGTGGTTGCGTCAATAAGAAAAAATGTCGCATATGGGGTTAGGAGAACCCAGAAATGATTGCGGAAAACCCATTGATTCTGGAGATGTCACTGGGCCTTATTTTATGGACAATGACGCTGGGGGAACCGTTGCCGTCAATTCAGATCGCTATGCCAGTATGATAACCGGCTTTTTTTGGCGTGCAATTGAAGATAATGAACTAGGTGACGGTACCACGATCCACACAACACGACCGATTTTAGCTTTATTGCCTGAGAAGTTTCCAGAAAGCATAAATTCAAGTTTTGGCGACGTCAGTTGGCCAGCAATATCAAGCGATTTGACACTGTTAGACTTTTTTTGTGGGACTAAGTAAAAGACTGTGTTTACACGGATAATTCCCAAACGTTGGGTCATTTGAAAACCAACATTCGTCAAGTTATCGCCTAAAATGTGTGAAAAACTGGTCAAAAACTACCTCCAAAGCAACGAATCCAGAGGTGATCATTTAAATGACATTGTACAGGGTGGCCCAGAATGAACGAAGTGGTGTGAATTCCTTATAACTTTTTTATTATAATTTTTTTTTTCTTTTCTTTTTAGTATTTTGTAAAGAAGACTTGGAGAATTTATAATGGAGCAATACACAACTGAACAACGTGCCCAAATCGATGAAATTTACTTTGTAAAGCAACGGTCCATTGTGTTGACTCAGCTTACATACCGTAGACAATTTAATGTGCGGGTTGCACCCTCTCAGTCAACAATAAACCGTCTTGTTGCAAATTTTCGAGAACAAGGAGCAGTAAGGAACCTTCCTGGTGCTGGCAGACGACGAACGGTGCACACGGATGACAATATTCAAGTGGTACAGGAGAGTATTCAGGAGGATCCACAAACATCAACCAGGAGACGTTCGACACAACTTGGCATCTCAAGAGGGTCTCTGCAGCGAATTTTGCATAGCATAAGAATGTTTCCATACAAAATTAAAATTGTCCAAGAATTGAAACCGACAGATTACCAGCAACGACTTGACTATGCAATTTATTTCCAGCAAAAAGCACAAGAGAATCCTAAGTTTATTCATAACTTAGTTATTAGTGACGAAGCCCATTTCCAATTAAATGGGTTCGTTAACAAGCATAACTGTAGGATATGGGCTACGGAAAACCCAAGAGTACTTCATCAACGACAATTACACCCAGTTAAGTGTACTGTTTGGTGCGGTGTTTCTTCAGAAATGATCATTGGCCCATATTTTTTTTGAATATGAACGAGGTGTTGCCATTTCCATCAATGAAAATTTTGTAAGGCCAGCCGTGGAAAACCATCCGCAAATATGGTTCCAACAAGATGGAGCCACAGCGCACACTGCAGGGCCACGATGACTCTTTTACGCGACATATTTGGTGAAAGAATAATTTCGCGTACAAGCAATTTTAATTGGCCTCCGTTCCCCGGAATTAACCGCTCCAGACTTTTTTCTTTGGGGTTATTTAAAAGGGAAAGTTTATGTTAATAAGCCCAGGAATTAAAATCCAATATTCGAGACGAATTTAACAACATAACACCGGAAATTTTGCGAAAGGTCATGGAAAATGTGTTGAAAAGAGCACATTTGTGCTAAGCAGAAAATGGCCACCACTTGTGGGATATCATTTTTAATAACTAATCTAAAAATATTCCCCATAAATTTACTGTATTTAAAAAAAAAAAAAAATTAAAAAAATATGTCTTAAATAAAAAGTTATAAGCAATTCACACCACTTCGGTCATTTTGGGCCACCCTGTATTTCGTATATAATGCCAAGGATGAATAATTATAGTGAAATAAAAGTTTAATCGAAATCATAGCTTGATGTGTGTTTTATTTAACTTTACTTTTGAAACCGAAAAAGGGATAACCCGGTGTGTTATTGATTTTATTAAATGCCCGCAGGTCCGCTTGTGCGAAAGTGAATACACGTTATGCACAGTTCATCTGACTGAAGTTACTGTAATGGTTTTATACTCAATTAAACACGTTTTTCGGTAAAATATAAATTAAATTCATTTATCATTTTCACACTTAAACAACTTACGAATAAATTAATATCACATAAAATGCATTTTTATTTTCTGTGCTTTTCTTTTGTCAACGCAGTAAAAACAAATGTGAAAAACAAAAGGACAATTTATAAGTATAGACAAAAAAATAAAATTGCAAATTAATTTTTAAGCTAAAATAATATTTAATAACTACGTTGTCACAAATGCAGTTACGTTGTATTTTTTTCCTACATAGAAAGTAATAACTAAATATTTAAATAGTTACTAACTAAACAATAAAAATGTAAAAAAAAAAAATTAACACGATTGTAATATGAGACCGGACATTAAGCTATGTATACAACAAGCACGTAATAGTAAGGGAACCGGAAATATAATGTCGTGCACTATATCGCCGTTACACTTCGCTAACACAGTGCGGTGGGGTAGAGGTCGCACTTGTACTGCTGCATTTACATTTACAACTAAAGTACACAACAGTTTTACAAGCACATAAATTCTAAACTTATTTATACTCACTTACATTAGTACATATTGTAGTTTACATTAATAATTATTAAGTCATAATGTACATTTACAACTGCTACAGCGATTAGTTTACATTAACTGCTGCAGTTGCAATTACCACTACACCTAGTTAAAATACTACAGAATTCGAATCATAGACATATAATATATCTTTATATATCGTATTTAGCTCATGCATTTTATACATACTGCTAAATGTAAAATTTGTTATTGCATTGTTGTTAAATTTATTTATATGCTGAGTCTAATGTCTCACACATTTTGACTGCCCATTAAACAAATTCATATCAGGATATAAATGGATAAACTTTACAACAAGTTTACAATCATAAAAGTCTCACACACACATATATATATATATTAAATTTAAGGACACTCAGGATTACGGCATACAATCATGTAACAGTATATCGTTTACACTGGTGATGATGATGATGATGATGGTATGAACAAAAGGAATCTAAGGAAAATGTAGCAATCAAGAGGTATGGACAAGTTTTACAGTCAACAGTAAAAGAGTTGCTATTGGTGGAAGGGTGGCACGAGAAGAGGCTAAGATTTATGGATGTGAGAGTAAATGTAATATCGCACGGTGATTTGCTGATGCAGACGGGGGTAAAATATCATAAAGTTGTTGCTATAAATGTTTAAGTAAACCCTTTTGAAATTGAATAACTTTGATGAATGAGACATGGGAGAGCTTCTCACATTCAATTATTCAATTATCTGTAAATAGATTTCTGTTATAAGCAGCTATTATATCGGACTTGAAAGCAAGACCATGAAAAAATTAAAAGTCGAATAATGTTTTTCAACAGATATGACTGACATTGGGTATTATTGTTAAACATAAAGACATATTATTGTTTTTGAATAATAGTTCCCAAATTGCCAAAGTTGGAGGAAAATTTCTTGGTTACATTCCAGCAAAAAAAAAAAAAAGTAGAAGTCATTTGATAAGTATAGTATTTTCATAGCAACCGTAAATGCTATGTGACCATACTTTCCGCTTCTTGGAAAACTCTTTTCTTTTTAATTACACCAAAGGAGACCACTGATATTAAGGCTTTATAAACAACAGCCGTTGTAAGAATAGCGAATATTTTTAGTATTTTTTTTTTTTTCGTTTCTCATGCAGAAATTTATAATTGAATTGAAACGTTACATCTATTTAAAATTGCTGTTCGTTCGTTAATAAAATACTTAGTTATGTTAAATTAATTAGTTATGTGAATTCCGACTAAAATAAGAAAATTATCATGAAAAATGATCTACAGTTGAATTATGAACAATTAAGTAGATGTTTCTTCAAAAGTGATGTCTTTATGAAATTACTATTTTTTTAAACAACAAAATTAAAAACAATTGTGGAAAACATCTATGAAAGGAAATCATTGAAATTTTACGGAATTTCAAAGTTAGTGGAAGAAAAACAGCCACAATTAGGTTGACTCTGGCAACTTATTCGTGCGAACGATTTTTTTCCAAAACTACAAAAGCTCCATAAGTCTTAGCTACGAATGGACATCCAAAATCTTCTTTGCTTTTAATATCGGCTTGTCAACGACTCTTCTGGCAGGCAATGAGAAATTATAGCCCTCAATCAATTCTTCATAAATGCACACGTTATGATTACATTTGTCGGCCGGTTTAGGAAATTTTATTGAGAAAGAGATCTTTGGCGCATTGATTTGCTAATCCATCTATACGATACGATTTTTCATTTGAGACAATTATTTGCCACATTATGGTCGTTATAAGCAGCAAAAGAAAAAAAAAACAAAGAAATATATAAAAACCACAAAATTTAATTTAAAGTGACTATTGCTCGAGTGCAGGCATGTAGTGAAGAAAACCCCGAAACTTCCATCAGCAAGCTTTGTTATTGTTTATAAATTGCCACTAGATAATTTCGAACGCAGAGTAAGCGAAGATTACTATTTATTTCTATAACCATCGAACGTATTGACCATTTTTGAGGAATGTTAGTGCAAAACCGGTCGATCGTGAACAAAGAATTTTAAGTAACTCTTATAGTTTAAACTGTTCATATAAAGAAGAATATTCCTCTTGAAAAACATTTTCTACTTCTCGAGAAACACTTTTCGTATGTAAACATTTCCCATAAAATAAAGTCTTGTAAGTCGTTTTTTATATGAAGAACTGTCCACTTGAACACTTGAAAAACGTCTTCTGCTATACCTTTTCCCATGAAAACTATCTTCCATGACATTGTCTTCCATAACACTTTTCTATATGAAACGTGGATCCTATAATTTCTTACTATCTGGAGTGTCTTCCAAGACTTCGTACGGAAAATGCATTCTATAACATTTTTCTTTACAAAGAATATAATTTCATGCCAATTTTCCGCAAGACTTATACATGGAAAAAAGTTTTTCTTATCACTTTTCTACGTGACTGCAGAAAATAGTCATGTTCTGTATAGCATGTGTCTTCCGTGACACCTTTCTATACGAAAATTTTATGACGCTTTTAAATATGAAAACTTTTTTTTTTTTTTTGTCTTTCACTTATTTCTATCTCCATGCCATTTTTATATGAAATAAATTTACGATAATTTTCTATATGAAGAGTGTATTCTATATGGAAGCGTCTTCCACGACTGAAGTGATTTCGTGGCACTTTTTCGTATAAATTTTGTTTATGACGCTTCTCTATATAAAAAACGTCTTCCATAACACTTCTATATAAAATTTTCCTTTTCGTACTTTTCTATATGAAACTACCCTCCAAAACAATTCTTTACGTGAAATGTGTTTTGCTTGTAAGTCAAATTTCAAAAAGGAAAATCTGTTAGAACGTACCTTTCCTATATATATGTATATATATACAATTCTCCTTGAGGACCCTCATAAAAAAGCCTCTTGGAGGGCAATTCGTTTAGGATTCGCTTATAAAAATGCTCATATGTAAATATAGAAATGCTCATATGGAATGTAGAAAATTGTCACGTAGAAAAAAAATGTATTGGAACGCCTTTCTCAAAGTAGAAATCTCTCAGAAGATACTTCTGCTGTCTCCAGTAGAAATTGCATTGAAAAATATTTTCCTTGGAGCACAAGTTTTGAAAAATGTTTATGAAAATTCGGTTTGAAAACAATTTTACATTTACAACACATACTCGTATATCTTGGAATACATATTCTATATAAAAGACTCTCTTACAAACTTAAAAAATTTTTTGCTTCCGTATGCATATCTATACAAATAGATGAGAGCATAATAATAACGAGCATCATGAGTTAAAACCAAATGATGCATAAGAACGCATTTAATATAGTCGCCGTTAACGTTACTTATGCGCCACCCTTTACATACGTTTAACGATGCATTAGTTCATGTTTCTACTGCTTGCCTATTAGGAGTTACAGGGGAAAAACTTAATCTTGAGAATCGGTCAATTTATATGGGAGGTACCATAAAGAAGGAAACAGGCTGTGCAAGTTTCAAGAAGTACACAGATTTACGGCAGTTATAGTGTCTGTAAAGAAGGAAACTAGCCTGCCAAAGAGACGAACATTGGTCGGTCATCAAAAGAAATTCGGTACCTTAGACACTTTCTTCTGAATGATAAATTTCTGCCTCATCAAATGATATTCACCCTCATTTTTTCGACTGAATGTATGAAAACTAGTTTCCTACGCGCATAGTAAACACGATTTTATTCCACTAGTCTGGGTGGAATGTAAAACAATATGCCACTGTAAAAAAGTCACTGACCCATCGTTTGTAAGTATCTGCAGGATGTAATACGTTTATTCCACTGTATGTTCTATAGAACAGATATTGATAGATTACTATGGTAAATCCTGATCTAGATTAATAAATAGTACGTCTTTTTATCGACTGTAAACCAGCTTTTGACAGTCCGAAATGATAAAAATTATATGAAATCTTGATCGAGTTGTGACCGACTGTGACGCGATGGCCAGTACACGTGGCTATCGTTCGCATGATACCGGTTTCTATCCCACATACTGTCACTTTTTTAAGCGGCAGTCGCCGGGATGTTCCTGACCAACACTTCGAATAGTCGAGTAATCGATAAGTCTTGTAAGTGCTTCTCAAACTATGATATTTGGAATCGTCGTTAAACGGTAAGTCCCGGAGCGCGATCCTGAAAATGTAATGCGTGTAAGCTGACTGAATGTGAGAAGCTCTCCCACGTCTCATTCATTAGATGGAAGGCAATTTGTTTTTCTGCTTGTTTAACAACACTACAATGCTGTAAATAATAAGTATATGTTGAATAATCGTTGGATAACGATTCGAAATCTTCAGTAAGATACACACAAATCTTACGAAGACATTTCACACCAGACTAGGATATAGTAGAACGACAGCTTACCATGCGACCCCTTTAACATACATTTGGAGATGATTATGAGGCAAGCTGCAGTAAGCACTAATGGCGCCAACTTTTTTAAAAGCCATATTGTGAGATGTTGCTTCAGCCTACTCATTCATTGGAAACGAAACAGTGAGATATTTCACACTAGACTAGGATATAGTAGAACGACAGCTTAGCATGCGACCCCTTTCATATAAATGTGGAAATGATTATGAGGCAAGCTGCAGTAAACACTAAAGGCGCCATCTTTTTAAAAAGCCACATTGTGAGATGTTACTTCAGCCTTCTCAAGCATTGAAAACGAAACAGTTAGATATTTCACACTAGACTAGGATATAGTAGAACGACAGCTTGGCATGCGACCTCTTTAACGTAGTTTTGGAGATGATTATGAAGCAAGCTGCAGTAAACACTAATGACCCCATCTTTTTAAAAGCCATATTGTGAGATGTTACTTCAACCTTCTCATGCATTGGAAACGAATCAGTAAAAAAGAATCTAGTTGTGGACGAGAACAAAACAATTAAGTAAAAAAACACGAAAACGCGCCCAATTAAAAAAAATTATTTAAATTCCAAAATTCTATTTGTCACAGTTACCCTGTGAAATTAATTCAAAGAGGTTATCAACGAATCTTTAAGATTTTAAACCTGTAACTCGAAAACTGTAAATCGAAATTTCCTATAAGTTCAATTGGAATTTAGGGCACAACAATTGGAAGCTAGAAATCACCGATTGATATTCAAAAACAAGTCAGTTAAACTCAAAACTTATGAATTGGTATTTTAAAAATGTCTTTAGAATTTTAATAAAGGATTATAGGATTAAAGATAAAAGTAGACCAAAGAACGTTATACTTTAAAGTATGTGCAAATTCAGTTGAACGGCAATTGAACAGTATCCAAATTTGTGAGTTAGAATGAAATATGAGTGATTGAATCTTGGACGAACTACGAAATTTAATTCATGCTGCTTCCTTCATATGAACACGAAAAAAAAAACAAATTACTTTGCATCCTATTCATCAAATATGAAAGAGCTCTCATACCAGAGATTTAATGGTTAACGACTATTTTGAACGCCCGTTTGAGAAAATTTTACTTGAATTGCCGATTGCAAGACAACTCGAAGTTTTAATCAGCATATCGAGGTTAAAGTTACTAGAAGAACAGCTGCTGGTTGAATCGAGTCTATATCATATGAATGCATCCCGAAAAAACGACAGTCTGGTGTGGCCTGGTGGCATCATCGAACCATTTTTCTTCAAAGACGACCGTGGCAGAAACGTTACCGTCAAAGGCGAACGATATCGAGCCATGAAACGCGATTTTTTTTTTGCCCCAATTGGCTGAGTTGAACTTGGTTGACATGTGGTTTCATCAGGACGGTGCAACATGGCCACTGCTCGTGAAACAATGGATATGTTGAGGGATGAATTTGGTAAGCAGCTTATCTCTCGATTTGACCCTGTGAGTTGGCCCCCAAGATCTTGCGATTTAACACCTCTTGATTATATCTTGTGGGGTAATGTCAAGGCGTTAGTCTATGTGGCCAAGCCGAACATTATTGAAGCCTTACAGGATAACAGACCGAAATGCTCGAAAAAGTGACAAAAAATTGGACCTTCCTAATAGACATTTTAAGACGGAGCCTCAGACAACATTTACATAGTTATTGTTTCACGATCGCATACGAGTACATGTAACCAATTGAATGCAAATCCAAATTGTAAATCCTGTGTTCCATTTGCCAAAGAGATGATTTTGCGATATTGTCATCTACAATTTTTTTAGTTAGTATTATTATGAATTTACTCCAAGCAATCGTGTCAGGACTTAAAAAGTTATGAAACTAATATCCTTATTTCCAAGACTAGAATTTATAGTCTTATAAATGGTATAAGTTTTATATATTTCACCGATATTGCCAGAAGAGTGTCTGATTAGATCAGTGGAAAATTTATTAAACTTTTAAGCAAATGATTAACACCTGGCTTCTGTAGGTATTAAAATTTTGAAAATCTTGCTTAAATTTTTGCTATTGCGAGTTGAAAAAATTCGAACTTCGGAAAATCTTGAACGCGTTTATTTGTCCTCTACACTAGATATTCGTTTCAAATCAGTACTACAACTTTCTGAATTGTTTTGGGATAAAAAAATTACAACGACACTCCCCCGTGGGTGGAATGACTTCACTTAACGATAATCATAGAAGTGACTAAACGCATCTGAAATGCCAACCTAATAGTTTTCCACACAGTTTACCCCTATAAGCTTTCCCCTCCTCGTCTCCAAATTCGATACTGTTGTTTGAATATCAGCTTCCCAATAAAGTTAGTGTTTAAATCTAAATGCAGCTTTTATAAGGAATAGTAATATTCTAAAATGTGTGCCAACGAAAATAAGATAAAATTTCTCACTTTTTGTTGAGTTGCATGTTGGGGTTTGTGGTTTCATGATTTTCTTTCACGTAATTTCACAAGGTATTCTGCTCACCGCTCCACCGTTGTGCAACTTTTTTTAATGGAACTCTTTAGAACAGTTTGATAGTATTTGAAATGAGTTTTCTTGGAAGTTTTTCCTTGCAGCAAAAGCTGCCTCTTCATCGACAGAAGAAGAAAATTCCGGACTATGAAGATAAACTTATAATCAATTAAAATGCGTTTTAATTAAATTCTTAAAATAACAAACGTTTTTCACCTCATCCTCGCTGAATGTTAGCGACAGCAACAGACAACTATTGCAGGTTCCCGGCGCCTAACGATACTGATAGTAGATCCTGTGAATGTGAGGCGTGGATGCTGCGGCTTTGTTTGTTAGCTAAAAACCAATGTTTAAGGATTTTGTTCACAACGATGCAATGATTGGTCCCTGTGAAGATTATAGTTATTGCTGCTGCTGTGAATCGTTGTCGTTGCTATTGCCGTTGGTGTTACCAATTCGGCGTATCCTTTTCAACATTTCAAACTCTGATTTCGGTTGAGTTGTTGCTGATTTTTGCATGCCATAATGAGATGGTTGTAGCGCCGACAAAGATGATGCTGATGATGCTGCTGACACTGATGACGGATATAAGGGGGAATACTGTTGGTGTGGCTGCAGATAGTTGTAGAAACCATGCTGTGGTTGTTGCTGTTGCTGTTGCTGCTGCTGCTGTTGTTGCTGCTGTGGCCGACGACTGAATGTTAAACGTCCCACCAAATTATTGACTGCACGTAATGTCGAAATTGGTATCTAGAACAACAAGAACAAACATTAAAATAGTATAATAATAATGAAACGAGAAACCTGTATGGTTGGGAATGTTAAAATTAAATTTCTTTATGATTTTTAATTAAAAAATTCATTGTGGAAAATGTGCCAGTGGGAGGTCGGGTAAGCTTTGTATTATGCCAGATATTGATTATGATTCAGGGAAGAAATGGCATGCTGAAAAATCACAGCAATTCAATTTAAAATTAATAGGTAAATAAATAAATAAATACTTATAATAAAACGGTGTCCAAACTCCAGGCAACGCCGTGACGAATCTGTTGAAATTTAATTTATATGATATAAGAGAAGCCCCTCAACTCAGTCTGTGAGACCCTGATCATCGCCGTGAAAGGCTGAAAAGACTTTCAATGTCGCAATTGAAAATCGATTTTTGTATACCCACTGCTAGAGAATATATTATATATACGAAATGTGTTCAAAAAATAAGGTGAATTTTCAAAATTTCGCGGACTACGTACATTCGACTTTCCATTAATAGTTTTTTATGTTGGTACACTCGTTCCGAAGATGTGTTGACGGATTTATCCGCATAGCATGTTTAGTTTGTTTGTGAGAGACATAAATAAAACAATCGGTTTGCGCGTTCGCGATTTTCTGCTATCGAAAAATATGGATCAAAGAAGTTGTATCAAACTTTGTGAAAAAAATGGAATTAAGTGCTCAAAAAACCTTGAAATGTTGACAGTGACATACGGTGAGAGTACTCTGAGGCAAAAAAAAAAAAAATGTTTACAAGTGGTACAAGCTTTTCACCGAAGGTCAAGAAGATGCGAATGACGACGTTCGCTCTGGATGCTCCAGCACATCAACAACCGATGAAAATGTTGAGAATGTGAAGAAAATTGTTATGGAGAATCATCGAATCACAATTAGAGAAGTTGCTGAGGATGTCGGCATATTGGTTGGTTCACGTCTTGCAATCTTTTCGAAAATTTTGGGCATGAAGCGTGTGGCAGCGAAGATCGTTCCAAAATTGTTGAGTTTTGACCAAAAACAATGCCGCGTGAGCATCGCTCAGGAATTGTTGAATGACGTCAACAATGATCCAGATTAGCTAAAAGGGTCATAACTGGTGACAAATCATGGGTATATGGTTATGACATCGAAACCAAGGCCCAATCGTCCCAATGGAAGGGTTCAGGAGAGATCAAAAGACCAAAAAAAGCACGCCAAGTTCAATCAAATGTCAAGGTTTTGCTCACTGCTTTCTTCGATTACCATGGCGTAGTGCATTAAGAGTTCTTACTACAAGGTCGAACGGTAAATAAGGAGTATTGCCTTGAAGTTGTGCGCCGTTTCGTGAAGCATACGCAAAAAACCGTCCGGAATTGTGGAAAAATGCATGGCGTTTTGCATCATGATAATGCTCTTGCTCACTTATCTTAATTTGTGAGAGATTATTTGGCCAGAAACAACACCCTTATCTTGCTTCAGCCACCGTTTTTACCAGATTTGGTCCTCTGCGACTTTCTGTTCCCAAGATTGAAGAAACCCATGAAAGGAAGGCGTTTTGCGACGATTGAGGAGATAAAAACCAAATCGCTGAGGGAACTCAAGGACATACCGGAAAGTGTGTATTAGAAATGCTTCGAGGATTGAAAAAAAAAAAACGCTGGTACAAGTGTATTATATGTAGGGGGGACTACTTTGAAGAAGATAAAATAGAACTTAATGAATAAATAAATATTTTTTGAGGAAAATGAAAATTCACCATATTTTTGGCACACACCTCGTGTGTCCATCTATTGGAAATACTACAATGGACTTATTGTTACTGTGCCTATTTGTGCGGATATCTTTCTTGTTGCTATCTGTGCCTTCGAAGTCGATGCCTCCTCCTTTTCCCCGACATTAATACAAGAGCTAAATATTTTTATAGCTGTCATCCGCTAATTATATTCGAGCTTTTGAACAATGAATGACGATATGTTTATGAGTTTAACGCTCACCTCAAAGATACTGTCGATTATCGGTTGAATAAAACCGAATGTTCGAACATCACCTTGTGGTTGTTGCTGAGTATCAGTGTTTGAATTTGTTTGGGGGTATTCTGGACCACTGTTGTTGTTGTCGTGGTTGTTGGTGCTTTCCTGATTAAATAGTCCATTGAAGAAATTACTAAAGAAATTGTTATTGTTGTTGGCATTGCCATTGTCGTTACTGTTGCCATTACGTTCCGGATTATAGTCGTAATTGTTGTAATGGCTGTTGCCGCTGTAATAGGGCGGGCCTGGCTGAGCGTAATGTCCATATTCCAGACCAGGAAACTGTATTTGATTCTGAACTCTTATAGGTTGTATTGACGACTGAAAATAAAGAAACACGAAAAAAACAAAAATATGTAATTAAATTTCAACATAATCGTTTATTAATTAAATGATCCATTGTGGGCTGAGTGAAAACGAGATAAAGTAAATATCATAGATGTAATTAAAGGGTGTCCAAACAAGAGCGCAAGATTTAAATTAGACGCCATTCGAAATGTCATTGTTTGACATTTGAACAATTGTTATTGTTTGCTAGTAGAAGGTACGAGGTTAGTAAAAATGGAGCGCTACACGAATGAACAACGCATTCTCATTGTGAAATTGTTTTACCAAAATGATGAAAGTTTTGCGGCTACAGTTCGCAAATTGCGATCAATTTGGGGTCACAATAATGCTCCAAAAGAGTCAACTGTAAAGAGATTAATGGATAAATTTGCCAATACTGGGTCTGTTAGTGATGTAAAGACAACAACGCGCCTGCGACCAGGTCGGTTGACCGAAAATGTCGCAGCTGTACGTGATGATGTCGCTCAAACTCCATCCACCTCAATTCGACACCGAGCTCAGCAATTTGGTGTCTCCAAATCCACTATGCAGTGAATTTTGACGAAAGATTTGCATCTTCATGCATACAAAGTTCAATTGACTCAGGATCTGAAGCCAGCTGACCATGGATAGCGAAGGGAGTTCGTTAATTGGGTATTGGAAAGACAACATGAAAATGCTGATTTTGCCGATAAAATCATCTTCAGTGATGAGGCCCATTTCCATCTTGGTGGCTTCGTCAATAGGCAGAATTGTCGCATTTGGGGTGAGGAAAATCCTCGAGTGATTCACGAGAAGCAAATGCATCCTCAACGTGTCACAGTGTGGTGTGGATTTTGGGCTGGAGGAATCATATGACCTTTTTTTTTACGACAATGAGGCATGTCAAGCGCAAACAGTCAGTGGTGTTCGGTATCGTGAAATGATAACCAGTTTTTTTGTGCCTAGAATTGAAGAAATGAATGTGGAGGGCATGTGGTTTCAACAAGACGACACCACATGTCATACAGCCAGAGAAACAATTAAATTGCTGCATCAGTCATTTAAATCTTGCGTTCTTGTTGGGATACCCTTTATTTTAGTTGTCGAAACATTAGTAGTTGAATGACAAGATAAATTTTCACAACGATATTAAAAAAAAAAACAACTGTCTGGTACGAGAACTTTAGGACGTTATTGCAATAATAAAATACTATGTTAAGAGGAACAAGCGGGCTGGTTAGCATGGTGAATAAGGTTTGAATGGTAGTATAGTAGGCGGATAACTACGCTTAGGTTAGGCTAAATAATATTTGTATAATCTCCACTGTACGATGTGGGTATACTAGCTTTGTCATTCCGTTTATAATAAAATTCGAGATTGGATAAAATTTCTGGTTGGCAAAAGAATGATTAAAGCTCACCCGAAAGCATGGAATTATACGAGCATATAATTTGATATAGTAAAAAACGTAACATCCAGAGGGAAGTATTTTTTGAACAAATGTGTTGCATATCTTTCTAAGTCGATTAGGCGACGTCCGTTTGACTGTTTGACAAATCACACAAATCTTTATGAAACTTTTTAAAACTTGGCGCAGCCTAATATTTCGCCAATTCGCAAATGGGCTAAATTATCCACTATTTCTTGAACCTTCCATACAAAATTGACTAACTTTCCGTAATTCATTTTTTCTCTAAAGCTCCAAATTCGTAAACTGCAATGGCCCGAGTTTACGAGGGTGGTCAAAAACTATAGGTATGGTAAATTAGATATTATATAATCTACTCTTCTTGTGCCTCCCATACAGAATTGTCTAGTTTTCGGAATTCGATTTTTTCTCTATAGCTCGAAATTCGTAAACCGCAATGATCTGAACTTATGAGGGCAGTTCTAAAATTAGCAGACCTAACGTATATGGTTGGTGCCAGTAATTTGAAAAAGTTATTTTGCTGAAAAGTCACAACGTTATTAAACATATATATGTTTTAAGTTGCAAGGCGCCACGTTGTTTAGTATTTTTGTTTGAGCCAACAAAATTAAATGATCTCAGTGAATTTGTAAACATGGGAAAAATTGGTCATCGTTATGTAATTCTATATTTCCACTTGAAAGGCCACAGTTTAACCAATAACACAGCTGAGCTAGAATCCACTCTGGATGAGTGTTTTCTTTCGTTAACGACTGCAAAATACTGGCTAACAGAATTTAAACGAGGCCGTACTAGCTGCCAAAACGAATACCGTACTGGTCGACCAATTCAGGTGTCTACGCCAGACACGGTTAAGAAAATCCATAAAATGGTATTGCATAATCGTCTTGAGCTAGCTGAAATAATAAGCACTGACCGAAGATTTGAAGATGAATGTTATTAGAAGACTGTCGGCTGCAGGTCCGTGAGCTAGCTGAAATGATAGGTATTTGGAAAAGTGGTGTACATCGTACATCGAAAGAAGATTCGAAGATGAGAAAGGTATGCGCAAGATGGGTGCCCCCGTTGATTTCAATAGAGCAAAAACAGTGTCGTGAAGATGTTTCAGTAGAGTATTTGGCGATGTTTCACCGCAATAAAGGCGATTTTTTGCATCGATTTGTAACCATGGATGAAAAATGAATCTACGACTTCACACCTGAGACAAAGAACAATCAAAGCAGTGGACTGGAATATGAGAATCGTGTCCAAAGAAGCCGAAGACGGCCGCATCTGCTGGGAAAGGTATGGTATATGTTTTTTGGGAGGCGCAAAGGATTATTTTCATTGATTATCTTCAGAAAGGAACGACCATCAACGTCGAATAGGTATTATGTCGTATTATGATAATTTATAGCAGCATTCAGGTGACGAAATTATGGAAAAAGGCCGCGTTTGACGAAAAAGAAAGTGTTGTTTCATCAAGACACTGCTCCAGTTCACACATCCATTATTGTGATGGCCAAAATTAATAAATTAAAGTTCGAATTGCTGCATCACGCACCTTATTCGCCAGATTTAGCTCCTCTATTTCCAAACTTCAAAAAATGGCTGGGAGGTAAGAGATTTCCCAACAGTGGAGAGATGGCGTCTGCGGTTGATGAATATTTTAAGGAGTTTGATAGTTCTTACTATAAACAGGATGTAAAAGCTATTGGATATCGGTGGCAACAGAGTAGCGACCTAAAAGAAGATTATGTTGAAAAATATGGAAAAAAGTGTATCGAGCTAAAAGGAGATTTTGTTGAAAAATAAGGAAAAGTGTTTCCAACTTTTTTGTGCCTCTTTGTTGGTTCGCCTAGTTTTGGGACCACCCTTGCATGTTTTCATTGTATACAGACGTTTTTTCAATAGTTTGCCAGTACATGTTTATTACCTAATTTATAATGTTTGTATAAACTTGCAGCGTTTATACTTATTTGAATTATAAGCAAAATCTTATTACTGACTATTCTGAATGGTACCTTTTATTTTCACAATAAACTTGTGTGGACTTTTGAGTTTCATCTTCCTAATAAATCAAATACAAAATGCATTACATAGACGGAGTATGGCCTCCTTGGTCTTACTCAGCACAATATAAATAAAAGACTATAAATTTTTCCTTTTAGATGTTACGCAGGAGATGTTATTTATTGAGGCGAACTTCCAACAAAAATAAAAAAATACATCCACCCATTCACTTCAATGGAATGAATCTGGAGCTGTGGGTAGCACCTGGCTTGTGGGTAGCACCGTGCTTGATTGGCTAGTAGGTCAACATGAATTCACTCAAGTAGTGACCAATCATTTCAGGCTTAACTTCAACTTGACCGAAATCCTTGCCGTTGTAGACACCAATGATAGGGCCAGTCATTTCGAGAATGACAATCATGTTTCTCAAGTGGGTCTTGACAATTTCGGGTTTTTCATTTAGTGAGGCCTCCTTCTTGGTTTTACGCAATTTCTTGATCAAGGCCATGGGCTTGCGTTTCAAACCACGGGAGAAACATTTGCGGGACCGACTTTGCATTAATTCAACCAACTGATTGTTGGGCATATCCAACAATTGGTCCAAATCGACACCACGGTAGGTGTACTCTTGAAGGTACGCTTCTTCTGAACTTCTTCCACCTCTGCCATTTTGGCGTTTCAATTTACGGAGCGAAAAGATACAAAATTTGTCTTAATGACTTGTTTTATCCATAAAGTATACAAATGTACAATGTACGCAAATAAATTCACAACCTAACTTTATAAATTAAATCATTTTATAAACTAACATTGCTAAACTTCCTGGCAAGTTCGTGGAACCAATATTGGCCACTTAACTTTTCTAAGCCTACTGGTTAGCACTTCTCTACTCACAAAATAAAACATCTTGAATTATAACTAATTCTTTTGGTTTTTTATCTCAAAATCTTTCTATATAATCAGCAACTTGCATGTAATTACTTTTGTTCCTTGAGAAATTAAATGTAAAAGACAATTTTCTCTCCCCACAGCCAAAAACATTTCCCAAAGTACGAAATCAACTACTTGAAAGATCTACTTAAATCTCATAATTAGATAATTTCTCATCCAATCCGCACCATTCCCGCTGCACGGAACTGGCTTCTCCGCCTTTAACGCTACCCATTACCATGTTTGTTTGCATAATATAGACCATCATACTACAGGGTGGCGCAATAGAACGTGCATATTTAAAAAATATATTAAAAAATAAAAACAAAAGGTATGGTTAAAATAAATCTAAGGCATTGTAGAGTAATAAATGGAGTTTGTTTTTTAAAAATAACATCATCTAAATGGTGACCCTCTCTACGACGGCACTCCTCTAACCGCAAACGAAAATTATTGAAAACTTTCTTCAGTAATACTGGTGTAATGGCTGCCATTTCACCACGGATATTCTCCTTGAACTAAACGATGTTTCTTTGATTATTACTGTAGACTTTGTGTTTGAGGTATCCCCACAAAAAAAAGTCAAGTCTGGACTACGTGAGGGCCATGGGATATCACCTCTTTTCGAAATCAGTCTGCCAGGGAACATCTGCTTCACCACCGCCATGGAGTCATTTGATGTGTGACAGGTAGCTACATCTTGCTGGAACCAAGTTCTGGAATTCACTATTCTTGAACTTTCAATTTCTGGAGCCAAAAATCCGTCCAACATCTCAACATAGCGTTCCGTATTAACCGTGACGTTTTGCCCCGTGCATTTTCAAAGAAAAAAGGACCAATTATTCCTCTGCCAGAGATTGCTGCCCATACTGTCACTTTAGGACTATGCAATGGTTTCTGGTGTTTGATTTTGGGGATTTTCACTGTTCCAGTAACGACAATTTTGACGGTTTACGAACCCATTCACAAGGAAATGAGCCTCGTCAGAGAAAAGGATATTGTCAAAATTGGAAAATCGATTAAGCATTTCATTAGCAAATGCGAGCCTAGCTATGAAGTCAGACTCTTTCAATTCTTATGTTAATTGCAGCTTATATGGATGCAGTTTAAGATCCAATGTTAAAATTCGTTGCAAACTTCGTCGCGATAATTGTAAGACATTTGTGGATGTCCTCGTACTGACACCATAACTCTCTCAACATTGTCTTCGGACGTAGATGTTCTTGGGCGACCATTTGCTTGTGGTTTAAATGTTGAACCGGTCTCTTCAAAACACTCGGAGCTTCACTAATTCGCCGTAGTCCATATTCAGCACAACATAGTCGCCTAGTAACAATATATGAACGAGAGTTCTCGTAAAATGCGCGGCGCTTCCCGTCGAAGTGATTCATAGCGACTAAAACTCCATGAGCCCGCTAACCAAACGATGTAGGCGCCCCCCGCCAGCGCCTTTTCTACCCCGCAAAAAAAGATGATGCAAAATGCACGTTCTATTGCGCCACCCCGTATTAACTTTTCTCAAAATCAATACATTTTTGATACAAGAAATAATAATAATTATAGAGGAAAACAGCGTGTTGAACGTTGAACTGGTAGAAGTCAATGCAATGTTTTACCACAACACTTAAAATCATCACAACTGCTTTAATCATTTAAATTATTATTGGATAGTTTAAATTAAATTATATTGGATAGTTTGATTTATTGCAAAATGTTGAAGAGCTTCTGGTATGAATATTAAGTTTATATTGAAATATATGTAATGTATTTAGACTTTACATTAATTTATTTGGATTCCATTTTGACAGAAGTAGCTTTATTAGATTAAACTATTTTGATGTATGTAATTATTTTGCCAACCAGCCTCTATAGAGCCTGAGGTGGAGGTGAGGCGTAAGTTGAATGAAGTTTTGGTTTGCTACAATAAATATTAACAAAAAAAAGTGCGACAGCAGGTTTTACTTAATGTAATACAACACATTTGCAACTATACGTTTTTTTTTTGCAATCACATTGTTTTAACTATTACTTAAGCAGTTTTTTAATACCTGAAAGATGTCGAGGTCAATGACTTCGATCATTGACTACAGGTCGCGGTCGACGGCATTTTCTTAAGTTGTTATTGTTCACACTACCACATTTCGTTCCTCACCCCCAAAATCTTATCATACCAGTATTTTTGTATATTTATGTTATATATGTACATAGTAATAGATACCCCAGCACCGAAACCACTGCAACAATCCGATGCATTCAACAAATATTTGTTGCACTCAGGCAATATATGGCGAATGCTAGTGATATACAATTGCGGATATTTGGGACCCGGTCTCTATGGATGCAATACCGTAAAGAAAAGGGGATATCGAATGTTTCTAATTTTTAACAAGATGAGGAATATGTATTACTTATTTCGTTATACACGTATTATTACTTATATACAGGGTGGAGCAATAGAACGTGCATATTGCATCATCTTTTTTTGCGGGGTAGAAAAGGCGCGGGCGGGGGCTCCTACATCGTTGGGTTGGCGGACTCATGGAGTTTTAGTCACTATGAATCACTTCGACGGGAAGCTTCGCGCATTTTACGAGAACTCTCGTTCATATATTGCTACTAGGCGACTATATTGTGCTGAATATGGACTACGGCGAATTAGTGAAGCTCCGAGTAATATTTTAATTAAAATATGGGTAAAGCGTTTGAAGGGACCGGTTCAACATTTAAACCACAAGCAAATGATCGCCCAAGAACATCTAGGACCGAAGACAACGTATGGAGTCAGTACGAGGAAATCCACAAATGTCGACTCGCAAGAGATCGTCTGTCTTACAATTATCGCGACGAAGTTTGCAACAAATTTTAACATTGGATCTTAAACTGCATCCATATAAGCTGCAATTAACAGAAGAATTGAAAGAGTCTGACTTCATAGCAAGGCTCGCATTTGCTAATGCATAATTA
>JAHXMU010000250.1:1750887-1764047 GCA_019455685.1 Philornis downsi
AAAAACTGTAATAATTCACGATTAAAACGAGACCACAAGTAAACAATAGTAAACTGTTTAGAGAAGGGGAGGGAGGAAGTTATAATAGTGTTTGAAAGAACTCCACGTCATGAGAAGTGACGTATTGTGAACTAACGAATTAACCGAGTGAACTTTCCGAACACCCCATTAATTATTTAAAAACCTATTTCCATTGATCCTAGATTAATTACAAAATGCTGGATCCGATTCGAGATGCAATGAATCCTAGTTTCGGTTCTAAACTTTAAGTGTGATGTCAGACAGAAAGCAAAGTAATTCCTGGTCCACAGCGACATCGGTTTTGTCTAACCTCATTAGAAAACAAAACGAAAAATCCGGTTTTGTGTAACACTAGCGAACGTGCATTCCTCCACCATCTGCTGCCCCTTTTTGGAGATGGCAATGACGTACAAAATGACTGTGATACTTAGGTGAATAGAAACAACAGAGTCACAACATTTACTTACTTACGTCGTTTACCATGACAGAGTCATGGCGCTGTCCCCGCGTATAACCAGTGACGCGAGTTAATTCTGTAGCCAAATGCGATACTACAACCAATAACAGAAACCAAACAAACCGATCCATGGCGGTAATAATTATCTGCAAGAAGGTCACAAAGAAAAAAAAAAGAATTGAGAATAGAAATACAATTTTATATGAAAATATGTATAGGTATATAAGTATAGGGTGGCGCATAAGTAACGTTAAGATTTATTCAATGTATAACTTTTTTCTTTCTACTTTTATTTAACGTTGACATTTATCAAAACTTAGAATATAGTTTGGAAATATGTTCACTTTATGTTTTATGTTTTAAAAATGGTGCCAATTGTTTGCTTCTATCTGACTTGCTCTTTCCAAAGCATTTCCCATAACTTTTCTTAGATCAAATCTTTCACTGATCAAATCTTAACGTTACTTACGTGCCACCCTATATACGAGTATATATATATATATATATATATATATATATATATCTGAACTATGCAGGGAAGAAGATGAATAATTATAAAATAAATCGTACATCGTTATACAAACTCATCGTAAAGAGTTTTGGTGGGCGGGGAGAGAAAAACGGCGCTCAGGTTAGGCCACCTGGGGTTAGCAATGAGTGACACAGAGGTGAGATAAGCATTAGCGTACAAGTATTTATTTCACTGCAATAATACGATTTAACAAACAATGGAGAAAGAGACGAGGATTATGATAATGATGGCGATAATGATGGCAGTGATGATAATGCTGAACGACAGAACGGATTAAGTGACGCATTGATCTTGGCCGACGTGTATGCAGATGCAAACACCGATGAAGCAAACTTAAACACCAACGATAAAAGCGACGTCGTCACTGCAGAAGTTGGGCTGTCGATTCAGTAGTTGAATGTGATGCCGAATTCATTTAAATTTAATTAATATCGATTAAATGATTTTTATATTTTTTTATTCATTTTTTTGCTCTGGAATCAGCGAACAAATTTAAGTTCAAGCCGCGCACACACAACATGAAAGACATGAATGCTGTGCGCACCCACTTTTGCTCTACCAGTACAGAGTTTATTTAATTCAAAAGCAGGGGCCTGTATATTTCACCAGAGTTTATTGCTGTGGAACATCAAGGAACAAGAACCACTTTCATCTAGTCCCCCGTAAAGTAGAATCTCTAAGTCTGCTGTTCTACTCTAGTGAACTAAAAGCCATCAGACGTTTTCCTTTACATGAGCTTAATGGCAACATGAACTCGTTTCTTGAATGTCTGCCCCTGTCTCTTCCTAGTTGCAAAGAAAAATAGGAGTTCCACACCGCGATCGTAGTAGAGTCAGCTAAACTTTAAAGATGCCCGGTAATCAATAGTACTTAGTCAAGCGACACGTTGCGTTTCTTGATTTTTTCGCGAACTTAACCAATTGATAGGTGAAAATATTCTGACTCGAAAGAAACTCAAAATAAACATCAGTTGTATGGGAGTAGGGAACATAAAGACAACAAACACAAAAAACTTTGTAAAAATCTGGTATTGAAACTGAAGCCGTTCTTGTTGTTATGTTGCTATGTGTTGTAGCTAATGTTGCCATCTAATACTCATACAATGCAGCACAGTGGTTTACTTGACCTAGTGGCGGCATTACGCTCACTATCGTTCTGAATAACTTTTTGTATTAAGCTACGTATAAATCAAACAAGAAGGTTACTGTGTCAGGGTAAGTAAGTGAATTTGATAAATTATCTCTTGACAGATAATTGAAATGAATGAAATCAAACAATTGTGATGTATTTGGTGAGGCATGTGAATGTAAAAATTGGTATTAATGGCCCCTAAGCGTAACTTTCAGAAACTGACCAAATATTTGGTCAACCACCGTTGATGAGTTTTCCTTTCTGAATATAATCAATAGAAATAATCGCATGCGGTTCCCAAAATACAGATGCCATGACCATGCCTGCAGATGGAACTGTCTTGGCCTTCTTTGAACACGATTCTCCAATTCCAGTCCACTGTTTCGACTGTTCATTTGTCTCTACTGAAACATCTTCACGACGCTGTTTTTGCTCTATTGAACTGCGTCTTTTTTGACACCTCCCATGTAAACTATCAAATTTAATCAATATATTTTTGACTCCACTGAATTTAACCAAAATTTTGGAATGAAAATGGAATGCCAACTTCTATTCTGGAAACTCCTACACAAAATTACCGATTTATCAAAATTTAATCAATTTGATATGTAGATTTGATTTGGTAAATTTGATTTGGTAAAATCTGTAAAAATCGATCGGATAGCCAAAATTTTTTACCCGCCACATAAATTGCATGATTTAAACCACTAAATTCAATGTAATTCGGCAACTATCAGGCGCTTAGGTTTTCGGGCGAAAATTTACTGCTCTGCCATGCTATTTAGGGTATAACTGACAGCTTCCATCGTTTAAAAATCGACAAGATTTTGTTTTAATATCATCAAACTTTTAAATCAGTCATTTTTGAATAGTAAGTCGTCCAAAAATTGTTAAAAAATCGTCAACTGTTAATTATGAATTCCTACATTCATACATAATTAATTCGAGAAGAAAATTTATTGTAACAATATAGAAATATGGATATCTAGTAAATAATCGGATTATGAAGAATGTTCTAAATTGATAATTAAGAGATAAAAATCACAAAATTAGACAGACTTCATCACATTTGTATATCACCCGGAGGTATGAAGTTATGTATCATCTGACACAGCAAAAATGTGAAATCCACAGAGAAGCATTCAAAGTATTTTTTCAACAAATGCATTTAACGACTTCCTAAGCCGATGATGTTCGTAGATGTCCTGAGCGATGTCTGTCTGTCTGGCCGGCTGGGTGGCTGGATACACGGTAACTGATAATTGCCGTTAATTTTCATGGAACTTTTTGAAACTTGGCGCAGCCTAATATTTTCCCAGATTGTAGCCGGGTATAGTAAATGGGCTATATCGGTCCGCCTCCTCTGATGCCTTCCAAACAAATTTCTCAATTTTTTGATATTAAATTTCCTCATAACCTGCAGCAAACAAATTTTTATCTGTTGCATTGTTTTATAACTCCTGTTAGAATTTAAAAAAGTCAACCGATTAACCCTACCCTTTCTGGTAGCTTCCATAGAAATGACCAAATTAGTTTAAATATTCTTGGCTTTATATCTGACAATAGGTACAAAAAAATCTATAAACAACTAATTCATTCTTAAATTTTGAAAAATAAAAATTAATTTATTACGCGAAATTTATACAAATTTTGCACACTTTAAGCGTTTGCCAGAACGAAATCTGAGAATGAAAACTGAGCATATTGTCACACCGAATTCGTGTGCAAGTGAAATCAGTCCTCTGTAATTTTTAAATAGTAAGTTGTCTAGATTTGTATCCTTTACATTTGTTTACAATTCTCTACAATATTGGAGAGGAATCGATCGAGCAACCACGCAACTTCTGGTGCATTCCATACAAATGGCCGTTTAATCTATTTATTCATACGTCCATTTCTTCCAATCGGTAGTGCCAAATTTGACCAAATTCGCCATATATCATGCGTTTGGTAATCTAAGTTTTGAAAATGAAAATGACGTTGCCACGCACATTTTGATACCTAACATACAAAATTAACCGATTAATTTAAATTTGGTTTTCCAAACGTAATTCGTAGCCTGAAGTTATTTCAAATCCATCAACTATATTGCATTATAATACTGGATAAAATATGGAAAAGTAGATTAAATAATCACGCCCTATCTGTTAGCTCCCATATAAATTACATATTTAAGTTATATGGTTCCAGATTCGAATTTCTCGTTCAGGTGCACTACATTCAGTGTAATGAGAATAGGTTGCACTGCCTATCCCCTTGAGGTACCATATACTCGCATACAAATTGGTAGAGTTAACAAAAATCACTAGACCTTCTAATTTGCCAAACGGTGGACTCCAGAAAGTTACGAAAGGACGCTGGATGAACATATATGTAAATCAGCTCACCTGAATGAAAACAGGGTTCTAAAACTTGTACACTAGTTCACATTCGACATGGCGAAATATCGATACTTAAAGTTGAGATTAATTAGTTTTCCTTGTTTTTTTGAAGCTATCTTAAATTTTAACATTCAAATAGGCTAAATATTTCTTAATCATTTATTCCAATTAATATGAGTGAGTTTAAATAGAAAAGCTCTTCCACGATGGAAGGTAATACGTTTTTTTTTTATTCCAATCATATTGTGGAATGACAGATGGCTTCGAAAGAAGTGCAATCTTAGTTTTTTGAATATTAAAAAGAATTTCCGTGAAGAATCACTGGAGTTGCTAATGGATACTCATTTTCCTGGCAATTCCCGAAATGGAACTGTCGCGGACAACACTGCGTCAAATCAATCGTCGGTTGATGCCAGGGAAATCGTAACCAAATCCAAAATAGTGTGGGCCATTAAATGCTTCGAAACTTCAAGTCACTCGGACCGGATGAAACTTAGATGATTTCACCCGGTGAACAACAAGCGGTGGCTGATACGCTGATTCCACGGCTTGAGGAGCTCTATATCGGCTGTATCGACCTAATATATATCCCTACTTTGTGGAGGGAGACCAAGGTGGTCTTTATTCCCAAAGCCGGTAAAACCTCCCATACGGAACCAAAAGATTTTAGACGTATTAGCTTGTCATCGTTTCTTCTCAAAACGCTGGAGAGAGTCATTGACAGCTACGTTAGGACAAACATAGACCGGAAGCTGCTGTCGGATAGACAACATGCTTACTGCAAGGGGAAGCCCACTGAGACTGTTCTGTATGACTTGGTCGGATTCATCGAAGGTTTACTCACCGTCAAGTAGTATACTTTGGTAGCCTTCCTAGATATGGAATGGGTGTTTAATAACATTTCTCCCAAAACGATAGTCGAAGCATTATTAAACCTGGGAGTAGACGTCAGTATTAGGAGGCTACTGTACGACCTCCTTACGAAGAGACCTATCAGGGCTAAATTAGGGTCGTCAGACCTGAACAGATTTGTCAGTAGGGGAACACCCCAAGGTAGTGTTCTATTCCCCATGCTATGGAACATCGCTCTGAACAGTTTTCTGTTCTCTTTAGAGGAGGCTGGTGTCAAGGTTGTCGCATACGCAGACGATGTAGCAACACTCAGAGACGTTCTTCAAAGAGCCCTTCTCACTGTATCGAAGTGGGTGGAGGAAAGCGGTCTCGGATTAAATCCAAACAAGATCGAAATGTTTCTCTTCACCAGGAGGTAAAAGATTCGACCTGTGGATCCTATCTCCCTGGAAGGTACTGAAATTCTATTCGCGGACCGTGCAAAATACCCTGATGTATGTATTATTAGGCAAGAAGCTGAATTTCAAACTCAACATTCTGGACAAGGCGAGAAAGGTCACAGTGGCGCTACATGCGTGCAAGAGGGCAATAGGGAAACAACGGGGTTTAAGGCCTCGCATTGTTCACTGATTGTATACTGCATAAGTAGACCGATAATGTTGTATGGAGTTATCGTCTGGTTTAAGGATTTTGAGAAGTCCACATACTGTAGGATACTGGACAAGGTTCAAAGAATGGCTAGTCTATGCATCACTGGTGCGCTCCGCACCACCCCAGCCGGTGCACTAAATGTAATTTTGCATACATGGACATATTTAGTATGCGGACTGCGGCAGTAAGATTAAGAGAGCTGCCACAGTGGTCAAATAATGGTTATGGTTACAGTGTGATCCTTAACATGGTGCCTGACATAACAGGCACTATTGGCTACACTATGGCTGAACCACTGTTTGACAAGAAGCGCCATATACTTTTACCAGATAGAGATACATGGGAATATATAACACCTGGTGCAAGACTGTATGTCGACTTCTACACCGACAGCTCAGCATTAAATAATCAGGTAGTTTTTAGGATCTACTCCAAAGACCTAAAGCTAAGTATAGCAAGAAGGCTATGTAATCATTGTAGTGTTTATCAGGCCGAAATTTTCGTCATTAGGGGATGTGGCAGAATGGGTGTTATGTAACGTCCATACCACGATGGGGATTAACATATTTTCTAACAGTCAAGTTGCCATTAAATACCTGGATTCTGTCTTCCTGAACTCAACATCAGCCCTGAAATGCCGTAGATCTCTTAACGAGGTGGCTCAGCATTTCAACATTCACCTTATGTGGGTGCCGGGCCACAGGGACATATCAGGGAACTGCAGTGTAGACAAGCTGTCAAGATTAGGGCAACCTTACGGACTCCAGCCGAGTTGGAATCCGTGGGCATGCCTCTAGCCACTTGTAAGATCCTACTGCGAGATAGAGCATATTTAGCAGCAAATAGTGGGTGGACGTCTGTCCGATGTTGTCAGATGTGGCCTCGCCTAGATCTGAAGCGTTCACACACGCTACTGTCGCTATCTTTGCTTGTATCCGTCATGAGATAGAGCATATTTAGCAGCAAATGGTAGGTGGGCGTCTGTCCGTGAATATAGTCAATTCAGACAGATGTGGTCTTGCCTAGATCTGAATCGTTCACTCACTGCTGTCGCTATCAAGACCCGACGTCTCATTGATTGTATCCGTCATGACGGGAAACTGTCTGATTGGAAGACACGCAGTGAAATTGAATGTTGCGACTAGTGACTTTTGCAGGAGCTGTAGGGGTGAAGAGGAGGAGGAGTCCATAGGACACCTTCTCTGCATTGCCCCGCCCTGGGGAACAGGCGGGGATCAACACTAGGTTCTTATTTATTTAGAGACCTAGGAGATCTGGACGATATATGTATATTGTCCGATTTAAGAGCTTCTTGAGGCGCTCAGGATAGTTCAACGGGGGAAATTAGGGTCATCCATGTCTCTAGTTTCCGTGGTATCACAATGCATTGTAAGTGAGTAAGTCTATTCAGACTGCCACACTGACCTAACCTAACCTAACACCTAACTAGTATATTGCAGTAACCTAAGTTTTTGCTCACTTTATTTCTTTATACTGCGTGACAAAATCGATTAATTAACCATGCCTTCTTCTGGTACTTCGCTTACAAATGACCGATTTAAGTCAAAAATTTATTGGCTTATATATTTGGTTCGGATTTACTTAGTTCAGTCAGTATTTGTGGACATTAAGCATTTGCTGAGGTGAAGTCTGAGAATAAAAATGGGCTGCATCGCTCTTCAAACTGACCGCATTCCAAAATTAATTTTTTTTCGCTGTAACTCTTGAATTATAAATTTCAAAAATCTACATTTGAATAACATTTGGGTAAAATTTGAAGAAAATTTGGAAAAAAAACACTTTCAAGTAAAAATACTTCTTCTGGCAGGTCACATACAAATGACCGATTAAACAAATATAATCTTAGTTTCACATTTTTAAAGCAAAAGTTCAGCAATTCATGCATTTGGTGATCCTATTTGTGAGAAGGAAATGGGGCTCATTTTTCTTCCTTCATTCCTTCTGTTACCTCCCATACGAATTAATAGAATTGTCGAAATTTTATTTTTCCACCACCTAAATTTCTACCGATTGTATACTAAAATGTGAAAAAATAAACAACGATCGAATAACCATACCACTCTTTAGTAATTTCCATACAAATTACCTGAGATAACCCATTCATTCTCAGGTTCATACCTTTCACTCAATTACATTAAATTCTATGTCACATCCAGCATTCCTCTTACTTTTGCATTAAGGCAAAATAACTTTAGATGGAGTTATATGTAAGTCAGTTCACCTGACAGAAATTTCTGTACTGGTTTTTGTTATTATTAAGAAATTAGCGATGTACTGAGTCTCCTCTGGCATCAGGAACACTTTTGCACCTATGTAACAGGACATTAAGTGAAGGCGTATGTAAGTCAGTTCACCTGAATGAAATTCCAGCACTGTTTTTATTATAAATTTATTTAGTTCATTAATTAATTAATTTAATGAAGCGATTGTACGTTCGAAGCCAGATCATTAGTTACAACTACTGTGTCTGGTTGTAAATTAATTTTACAGAAATTTCGTCAAAATTGATGGTATCGTAACCACCATAAAAACGTACTTAAAACTATGCAGCTGTAAGAACAATAAAATATTGTGTTGTATTCGGATTCTTAATAAGGTACAATCGTACAATCTGAAGTTTTCGTAAAGACTCAATTGTTCTTTTTTTCATTTTATGGTTTTTGGCAATAAAAGTATCACGGATTTTGTTTTTCCTTTTTTTTTTTCTTATATTCAATATAATTCTGTTGCGGCTCCAGCCAAGCTTGTAATTATGGGTTTAAAAAAACAACCGCACTCCAATCACTCGTTCCCTCGATCTCACGATAGCTAACTCAAACATGACGGGGAGCAAATGATACACCGACATAGCAGATATTTGCAAATTTTCCATATGCGAATTAATAGAAAACTTCGCTGCCGTAGTGTTTCGTTTAAATGGCCTAAACAAAAAATTTGGCTTTGAAAGCCGGTATTAAAATATCAACGAAATATTTTCCAAACTTTTATTAGCCGCAGATTACATGCATGCATGCACGTATGTTCATAGTTCTAGCAACTGTTTAATGTACAATAGAATGTGGGTTGCCACAAGGTCAGATTTCCGCTGATCCGCCACCGAGGTGTAGAAACCACTAACCAAGCAGAACGAGTTTTTCATCATACATCATCATTATCATCGTCGCTGTCGCTATAGTGTTGCTCTCTATGTTCAGGTCATAACTAGCTACTATAGGTATATATCATATGCCATGATCATAAAACTGATTGTAGTGAAGAAATGCAAAATTATCGTTGTTAATAAACGTTGAGGAAAGACATTTTAGCGCTAATCCTACTCGTCCAAATGCAGTGAAAGGGGGGCTCCACACGTTCATTCTGCCACTCATTCACGTTTGTTTGGGTTTTCATAGCTTTTGTTTGCATGATTGTATAAAATATTGTACGAGTATACGATTTGTAATTGTTGTTGGCGTAACTTAATAGCTTTCAATCAAATTCGACATATTGTTTACATTTGTAAACGTATTTTGTGGTAAATACGAGAGCGATTTTAGTTCAATTTTCCAATTCTACGAAAAGTCAATAAATTACATTTACTTTTGTTGCCAGCGTTGGAAACACATAATTGTATATTGAATAGAATATCACTAAGTAGCTTGAAAAAGGAATACGAGGGCCGTCTTAAAACTACGCTACCTAACAAGTTTCACACAAAAAAGTTGGGAAAATTTTTCTCTCTTTTTCAACATAAACTCCTTTAGCTCGATACACTTTTTCCAGTAAAATTCAATAGATGCTTTACCCTGTTCACAGTCAGCACTTTCAAACTCCTTAAAACAGGTAGCAACCGCAGATTCCACCTCTTTATTGTCGGCAAATCTTTTATCACCAAGGCATTTTTCAATTTCAGAAATAGAAAACAGTTCAAGGGAGCTAAGTCTGGCGAATATGATGCGATATTAGGCAATTCGAACTTTAATTCATTAATTGTGGCCATTGAAATAGTGGATGTTTGAACTGGAGTATTCTCTCGATGAAACAACACTTTCTTTTTCCTCAAATGCTTCCTCTTTTCCATAATTTTACCACCTAAACACTGCAATAAATTAGCATAATATTCACGGTTAGTGGTTTGTCCTTTCCGAAGATAGTCAATAAAAATAATCCCATGCGCAACCCTAAAAACAGACACTATGACTTTGCCTGCAGATGAAGCCGCCTTCGCCTTCTTTGATCACGATTCTCCCATTCCAGCCTAATGCCTCGATTGTTTCTTTGTCTCAGGTGCGAAGTGGTGGATCCACGTCTCATCCATGGTTATAACGGTTTTTGGTTTTCTTGAAAACAAACGCGGCACCCATCTTGCGCACAGAATTCACATCTTATAATTTTTGTTCAATATACGATGTATAGCACTTTCTGAAATGCCTATTATTTCAGCTAACTCACGCACCTTCAAACGACGATCATCCAATACAATTTTGTGGATTTTCTTAACCGTGTCTGGCGTGGACATCTCCATTGGTCCGCAACTACGGTGTTCGTCTTGGCCGCTCGTACGGCCTTATTTAAATTCTTCTACCCAATATTCAGCAGTCGTAAACAAAAAATCAGATTTCCCCAGAATATAGCTCGGCTTTAATATGTTTTGGACTGAGACCTTTCAAACAGAAATATTGAACTACATAGAGATGACCACATTTTTTTTTTAAATTTACTGAGATCATTTACTTTTGATGGCTCAAATATAAAGACTAAATAACGTAGCGCCTTGAAACTTAAAGCGTGTATTTTATAAGGTTGCCACTTTTTACCAAAATACTTTTTTTTTCAAACTACTGGCACCATCTATATGTCAGGTTGCCTAGTTTTGGGACCGCCTCGTACGTAGATCATTGCAACCATTCGATATTGATGTTATTCACCAAGAACAAGATAAATTTTGGTTTTAGATACTAAAATTACCTTTTAACTATTTGCTATAATTTGTTTAATTGCTTGTTTCAAGTTCAATCATAAATGTTTGTGTCTTCTTCAGAAGGTATGAAGTTATACTCGTATGTCATTAGAAACGACACCCGGTATATAAATTTCTGTCAGATGAATTGACTTACATATATTTGCGCACAAAGTCCTCTTGTGTTGGTGCAAAAGTGTGTGGAGTGCCAAAATGTGCCCTGTAAATTGCCAGGTTTATACTGACAAATGCTTTGAATTCAGTCGATTATGAATTTTTTACGCCCCTTCAGGTATCCGCTGTACATATTAACACTTTTTTCAAAATTCAAAATTTTTCCTTGTAACTCTAAAATTTCTGTTCATAACATTGGTTCGCAATGCTTGATAAAATTTAGATAACATCGATTTACCCCATATCGTATATTCTGAGCTTCATACTCGTATATTTCAAGCAGCGGCAGTGAATTCAGCCAAATTTGGCATACTTTATGCGTTTGATAATCTCAAGTGTGCAAACGAAAATGAACTGCGTCTCATGAACATTTGTATACGCTCTATATAAATAGAAAGATTTATTGAAATTTATTTTTTTTCACCTAAGGTAGTACTTGGTGATATGTGAAATCAACCGACTGAATAATCCTGAGGTTTCTGGTACTTACTATTCAAATTACCCATATATTACTAGTTCCATATATTTCACTAAGTTCTACTAAATTCAGTGTCTGTAAATGTACTACACTGCCACTCCCCTTAGCATACTACACAAATGGATCGATTTTGCAATAGTCGACGGGTCATCTATAATTTCTAAGCAGAGGAATTCAAAACGTTATAACTTTATTTATAACTTTCACCAGGAGGACTGATGATACATATCAGGTATGTTTTGACGTTTTATAATTTTTTAAGTCGATTAAGTTAAGTCCGTTTGTTTCGCTAACGATAATTAACGTAAATCTTTATGCAATTCCTTAAAATTTGGCACAAACTTATATTCTGTTAGATCGTGGCCTGGAATTGTAAATGGACTACATCGATTCACCCCTCTACCTGCGTATGTACATATTGGGCGATTTTACGAAATCCAATTTTCTCCCTGTAACTCCTCATCCGTAACATGCAGCAACTCAAATTTTTGTCCAATGCAGTGTTTCATAATTCTGAATAAAGTTGGAAAAATTGACCTATCCTGGTATCTCCCTTACAAATGACAGAATTAACCCGTACATTCTTGTTTTCATTTCTTCCAATCGGTTGCACCAAACTTACTTAAATTTGTCACACATCGATCGGATCTAAATAATTTGATACCAAAGTTCAAATAGCAGTGCAATTACAAGTAAATTTGTGGCTTATTAAAAAATTAGAAAGAGGCATACGAAGTTGTGGAAAGTGCTGTTCAGAATGTGATTTCTTTTATAAAATAGTTTGCATGACACTATAGCCACACAGTATTGCTGATTACACTAGTCTACAAATTTGGAGAAAATGACTGCAGAAACGAAGCATGTTTCTTAGCTCATCTGGGCTCGCTGAATTAGAATCTGGCATAAAAAGACGTGATAGCCACGTCTTGTTAATTTTCTATCGCATGCTGACAATACTTTAAAATAGTCAATACTGACACTACAATTTCACAATTATTAATTTGAAAGAAGCCCACATTCATTCTAAATCTTCATAATAGTAACGTTTGAGCATACCCGGGAGACCGTGTGTTACTGATTCAAGCTATTTTTGCGTTGTGTGAGGTGAATATTTAGTTGGGAAAAAGATATGCAATATCAGAATCATTAAAATTTAAATATTTAAATATTTGTTAGCGGTTTTTTCCAAAAATTTTATATGCTAAAATCAAAGAAGGCATGTTTGTGAGCCCTCAGATCAGGAAGCTATTGAATGATGACAATTTTTCACAATGTTTATTGGGGAAAGAATATAAAGCCTGGAAATCTTTCAAGAGAATCGTTTTTCAGTTTCCTTGGAAACAATAAGAGTGAAAACTATAGACAAATTGTTGCTGAATTATTGAAAAATTATCACGAATTAGATGCACGAATGTCATTCAAAATGCATATTCTTCATTCGCACTTATATTTTTTTCCACAAAACTTAGGTGTGGTGAACGACGAACAAGGGGAGCGTGCTCACCAAGATTTAATGAAAATTG
>JAHXMU010000250.1:1764057-1789950 GCA_019455685.1 Philornis downsi
ACAGGCATGCTGGGAGATTATTGCTGGACTCTAATACGTGAAACTGAGTCAACAAAATGAAAACGACGTTCAAATAGCGCCATTCACTTGCTGGACTCTAATACGTAAAACCGAACCTATAAAATGCAAACGACGTTCAAATAACGTCATTCACTTTTGGAAATTCATTGATTCTTAAATAAACTAATGATTTTTTATGTAAAAAACGAAAAAAAAACATCTTTTTGTATTTCGAAAACCTGAAGTGCTAGAGAAAAACTAATTATGGATTCGAATTCAGTCAACCAAATTACCCTAAAGAAGACATTTGGTTGCTCCAATTCAAACCTTTGTTGGCTAGTGTTTTCTAGGGCGTCGACCAAAACCATGTTTTGTTCTTTTTCATTACAATTGTTTTTCCTCTACGACTCAGAAAACTTGATCTCACAATCGAGAAATCCTTTCGATTTTACTGTAATGCATTACTAACTGAATATTGCGTTTTAAGATTGCGAAATTTTATACCTATTTTAGAAGAAATGCAATGAATCCCCTGAAAAGGTGAAAAACTTTAACACCCAGAAGGAAGCTTTTACCGAATGTCTTTTGACCAAATACGTTTCAGGAATTTTTTAACACATAGAACAATATCCATCTGTCAGACTGAATGACAGGCTGGTATACACGATAACTGCGGCAAATCTTTATGAAACATATTAAAACTTGACAGTCCTTTCTGGAATCTTCAGTGCAAATGGATGGGTTTTTCGAAACTCAACATTTTACCTACCTATTACTTATGCATAGACTTACTTTTTTCCACTCTATTGGTTTTCATTGTTTTGCAAAATTGGTACTTCTCATTCAAGTGAGCAATTTAATCTATATATTCTCAGATTCATTTTATTCAAGTGCACTGAATTCAATCCAATTTGATACAGTTTAGCGTTCTCAGTGTGAAAACGGAGTGCATTGACGCATCCCTTCTGATACCTCTCATATAAGATGGCCGATTTTTGAAATTCTATGTTTCTTTTGTAATTTGTACTTAATAGACTTAAAGTGGGTTAGTTGTTGGTCTCTTGTGTTAATTTAGAATATTCCATAAATTATGAGGAAAGTTGATCTCAAGTAACTGCTCTACTTCTAAAACCTCCCATTCCAATAACCAATTACAGTCATATATTCTTAGGGTAATATCCTTCAAACTGTTAAGCCGAATGTAACAAAATTCGGGACATACGAGGTGTGATCAAAAAATAACCATTATTTTCAATTTTTTCCAAAAAATATTTACTTATTCACTAATTTCTATTTTATTTCTTTTATTCACATTTGATCGAACTTGACGTGCTTTTTTCGGTCTTGGTTCTTCTGGGCGCTTTCATTGGGATGATTGGGCTTTGGTTTCAATGTCATAGCCATACATCTATGATTCGTCACCAGTTATGACCTTTTTGAGGAAATCTGGATAGTCGTTGACGACGTTCAACAGCTCCTGAGCGATGTCCATGCGACGTTGTTTTTGCTCAAAATTACCAGTTTTGGAACAATCTACGCTGCTGCACGTTTCATGCTTAAATCATCCGTAAAAATTGCTTGGCATGAGTCGAACGATATGCCAACATCATAAGCAACCTCTTTAATAGTGATTCGACGATTATCCAAAATCATTTTCTTCACTGCTTTAATGTTTTCATCGGTTGTTGACGTGCTCGGGCGACCTGGACGAGCATCGTCATTGACATCATCTCGGCATTCCATAAACCGGTTATACCACAATTGAACTTCTGTTCTGCTCATAGTAGACTCGCCAAACGCCACAGTCAACATTTCAAATGTCTTTGCACATTTTATTTCATTTTTTACATAAAACTTAATACAGTTTCTTTGATACATTTTTTCGATTAGTAAAAAATCGAATCTGTCAAAAACAAACAATCCAAAATGGCTGATAATGTCAAAATATATAACAGACATGTGTACCAACATAATGGAAAACTCACGAAATTTAAAAAAAAAAACCTTTTGTTTTTTTGCTTGATTACACCTCGTACTCGTATAAAGCGTTTGGTGAAGTGAGTCCTGAAACTGAAGTTGGAGGGCATCGTCACAGCTCTTCCGGCACCTTTCACACAACTTGATTGATTTATTTAAATTTAATGTTTCGGCTGCACCAAATTTGGCATATCTTAGCAACTATCATGTATTTGGAAAACTTATTCTGCGAACGTAGATGGACTCCTTAGCTTTTTAGGGTATTATTAATACAAATCGGTCAATTTGGTGGAAACTTGTAGTACCTGTTTAATTTCCAAGGTGACTTTAGAAAGTTATAATTTTGTTTCTTGTATTATGCGTTAATTTGGAGCAGTATTTGATAAAAAAAAAACAAGTGATTTCGTACTTCCCTTCTGCCATCCTGTACATTTTTCCGTCAACGCTAAAGGATGTTGAGTGAAGATATGTAAGTCAATTCACCTAACTCGTTGTATTGGTTTACTATTCCAAAAGCATGGAATTCGAAATATTCTTATTCGACAACACTATCGATTAGTAAGTTCTAAAAGTGCAGACACATCCTCTGTTTCTTACCAGTTTGAATAAAATTTCATTATCAATGAAACCGGTAATGAATGACAGTAAATTTTCATCGTTTTACTCAAACTATCTTTTGCGTATTATTCGCCGTACTTGGTAAGTCCTGTGAGTAATTTTACAGCGGTTGTTTGCTTATCCCTTTATCTTTTGTATTTCTTGACTACTCCTTGAATTTTTAAATTCCAATTCAATATTAAATACTCAGGTTTGTTTTTATCCTACGTCTTGCTAATTAAGAGTTCATAGTTAATTAAAGAGTCTTATTATGTTGATGATTAGATTGTTGAATATTTAATATGTTTGGTATACATGAATTTGATCCGTTTTCGATTTGATTAATATGTGTTTCCATGCATGCATTGATGCTTGTGTTTACATACTTTTGTACATATACAGGGTGGGCCATATAAGTGTTGGCGATTTAATTCTTCAATTTCTCGGTAACGCCGCTTCCTGCGCCGCTGCGCCGCTTCCTGGAAATTTAGTTACCATGGAGCCGTACACGAGAGTGCAGCGTGCATTTTGTGTCCGAGCGTATTACGAAAACAATAAATCAGTGATTACTGCACGACGTTTGTATCGGCATGAACACGGTTTACACGATTTAAGTGAAGTTCCAAGCGCCAATGTGATACGGAAATGGATCAGAATGTTCGAAACAACCGGCTCAACAGTACCAATTACGGTTCGTGGTCGCCCAGTTTCTGCAAGATCAGCCGACATTGTGGAGCGTGTTCGTGTTTCAGTTCAGCGAAATCCGCAGCAGTCAACACGTAAGAGAAGTCAGTCTTTGGATGTCAAAAGAACAACTTTACGACGAATTTTGAAACGTGATTTGCATTTGAAGGCTTATAAGATTCACGTAGTCCAAGAATTAAAACCCGATGATGCCAATAACCGACTTAACTTTGTCTATTTGATGCTAGAGCAGTTCAACAATTTCAACAACGTGATTTTTAGTGATGAGGCCAATTTTCACCTTAATGGCCATGTGAACAAGCAAAATTGTCGGTTCTGGTCCGAGACTAATCCCCGACGCTTGCATGAACGTCCACTTCACAGCCCTAAGCTTGTCGTGTGGGCTGGGATAACGTCAACCGGTATTATTGGACCATACTTTTTTGAGGACGAAAGAGGGCATGCGATGACGGTTAGAGCGAACAATTATTGCAACATGCTAGCAGACTTTTTGGTGCCAGCTCTGCAAGAACTTCAAGGCAATACCTCGAGAATGTGGTTTCAACAGAAAGGGCCACATGTCATACGGCTAGGGTATCCATACAGCTGCTGAAAAATGTTTTTCCTGGAAAACTCATTTCGAAAAGGGGGGATATTGAATGGCCCCCACGTAGCGATCAATTTAGAGCAGTTGAAGAGGAACATTATTCAGGAAAGTAACAAAATACCGAGAACAACTTTTCAACGAGTTTTCCAAAATTTGCGACTTCGGTTCCAAGAGTGTCAAGCAGCCGAGGGAAGCCTATTGGACAACATTATTTTTAAGTCTTAAAAATTCCCATGCTTCTACTTTTTAAAAATACAAATATATTTTTTTTATGTTTCGTAGTTTTTTTAATTGAATATTTAAACCGCCAACACCCTTATGGCCCACCCTGTATATAATAATTCCTGTAGAAATTTGACAATTACAATTTCACACTTTATACAACATTGGCAACGGTATTGTCTGATGATATCAATGATAAATAATTTCGTTTGGCTTAATGATGGTGTTAATTTTTAATTCTTATTTGTATTACAACACAAACGAATTATTAATAAGTAAATAAATTTGAGGTTACGTTTAAAAGTGTTGTATAAGGATGCATTTGATGTTTCTATAAGAAGTTTAATTTTAGAAGTACTGGACGATTTACTGTGAAAAATTAATTATAATAAGGTGAGTATGCTTAATTCAATAGATACAATTTCTCGGCCTACTATAAATGAAATGCACTAAAATTAAGGGCATAGAAATTAAAAGCAGCCAAGATGGATTAAAAACATTTGGATTCTCTGACCAAAATAGAGACTTTGTCAGGCTTCCCAAACAGCTCGCAGTATTCGATCTTAGCTAAAGGGGTCGCTGATGAAGCCATCATCATCAATAATACATTTGATGGCTGAATTAGTTTTCTGACATGCTATTCTTTTTAGATAAGTATGTATTGTAACATTTGATAATTGAGCTTAAATTTTCTGCCGGACTAATAACTATTGACAGCACCAACTCAAACATCTGATAAGGTATAGCAAAAAGAAACGCACTATTTTTCCCATAGATGGCCTTAGTAATCCATATCCCGCGTTCCAATCAATGCAATCGGGTTATGCTAGATGGTGTTAGAGGGATACGACTTTGTGTTCAAAAACAATTCACACATTTCTGTGACTGCTTGACCTAGTAATGTCTAATGCTATCTTTATAATCACAGTAAACTCTGCAAATCCTCCTCCCTTAAGCGCTATAATGGAAAATCTAATCAGAGATACACAAAATGTACTGCAGATGAGCAGTGCATACATCTGAAGGACACCATAAGCGAAGAAATCATCGCAATTTTCGAAGGCGATTTAAATTGCCTCCCCCCGAGTCAAAATGATGTCAAAATAATGATATTGTGGCTTTACAACTACATAGGTGCTTAACACCTGTGACGATGAACTGATTATGGGCATGCATGAGGTCCTAATCGTATACTTGTATGCCTAATCATATGAATCTAATCGTATTATTTAAAATATTAGATCCATTGCATATAAGATCGTGTAGAGTATATTATGTTAAAGACGAACGCGAGTTCCATCAGATTAGGTTGGACCTCATAAGTATGCATTTTCACATAAATCCTGGAGAAAACCCAAGGAAAATATGCTGGCATGTATCCTATTTTCGTCGACTATAAAGCTACCTTCGATAGGCAAAAAATTATCTGAAAATCTGGCTGAATTTGATATATCTGCGTACCTGATACTGTTTAATAAAATTACAGTGTTCGATAAAACGTCTGCCCAGTAGATAGACAAAAATATTCCTGGGTCGTTTGGCGTCAAACAGGCGTTAGATAAAGAAAGACAAACTAATTATCGAAGCACTTATACAGATGATAATGGGAAGAATTGCATGAACTACGATTGACACAATTTTCGATAAAAATAACTTTCTGCTTGCTTACTCAAAAGATGTTCACATTATTGATTGAAAACTACGAAAGGTTACTGCAGCCCCTTCAAGCATTGAAAAGGAGTCAACAAAAAGGTATCTGATTGCGCATGAGGACAAAACAAAGTTATTTGTTTCAAAGGGTAGGGAACTATCCATTTTGGACACTACATACTTGAACGTTAAAGTGGTTGACGGCCAGTGGTTGACCATACTTTACGATCGCGTCACTATGTATACGGCTTGGAATCCTGAATTATGCCAACATTAGAAGAAGCTTTCATGCTTCGTCTGGAGAAAAATATGATCCAAAGTACATGGGCTTATCTTGCTACTGTAATTTGTCAACTGTCAATGAGCACCATTATTTAAAGATATTGAAGGAGTTTTTGTTTACCCAGAACTGTAAAGTATCCGAAGAAGTATTCGTTTCAACAGCTTTTGCTTCCAGCAAGATGGAGCAGCTGCTCATATAGCTAGACCGGTTATGACGGAGCTCCAACGGAAATTCCCTAACAAATTAATATCCAGAATCTCCACTTTACGTTGGCCCCCAAGGCCACCTGACTTGACTGCACCAGACTTTTTTATGTCAAACCAGAGGTGTACAAGACGAAACAAAGGAATTTGACTGATGTGAGGCTATCCCGACTTCAACCATTCAGGCCGCAAAAAGTAATTTTTTTTCGGTTTCGCATATGCTTGATTCACTCATAATCAAGAAATCTAGTTGGAGTTTCTCAAATTGAATATCGGAGTCGTCATCAAGGAGTGAATCTAAAAATAGATTGCGCTCACTAAACGAGAGAAGCTCCCCATACTCCGTTCACGTAGGATTTTGGTTTTTTTTTACCGACATTGATTCTTGATTGCTCTGGCAGAGCCATGTCGACAAAAACTCCCTAATTAAATTCAGATTATTTTGATTAGGGGGCATTTATGCCTACTATTTGAGGTACATTCATATGTGAGATTTAATTTTTTTTTCAAAACTTTTAAGGACATTTCGGTAGGCAAGTTGAAAATTGTGTCCATTTCTATTTAGTGCAAATTAATGTACCATTTGTTCCGATAATGTAATTAATTTTGCGGATAAAAATGAGATTCTTTCTTAATAATTCTAACTATTTTAAGATAAGCTAAAAGTTTAGAAGAAAAATTGCATTCGGTGACAACCCAGCACATTTAATTATTTTGTATTAAATTTAAAAGGAACTGTTTTTACTTTCTGTAATTACAAATTTATGACCGTTCCACAATGCTGATGTTACCATTATGAAAAGGCCAACCAACCAATTGAAAAAGGCCATTCAACAAACAACATATTTATAAGTAAATATAATTTTGTTCCTGACAACGTTGCTAATGGATAAGGGGTAGGTGAATAAACAACAACTTTTTGTTATTAGGATGAACTTTTAAATACAAAACGTTTCGTTTATTACTTTTTCTTTTTGAAATGTAAATAAATATTCGAAAAAGCAGAGAAAAAAAGTAACGAAAACTAAATATTTGGATATTTGGAAATGTGAAGTAAGAGCAGGCTTTAACATCCGGGATGTTTGATCTCATTTGAATGGAGTGATAATGAACGAATAACACGCCACTATGCCGTAGAACAGTGAAGTCCATAGCAATTAACACTCTTGCTTGCTGGAGGTAAATATATTTTGGACAACAACAAATATCCTACAATCACTTTACGCATTTTCTTCGTAGATTTTGTTTTGAATTTATAATCCTTAAGCATAACAAATGTCCTACGAGCACTTTGAAACATTATAATTATACAACAACAGCAGAAGCCATATCATTAAATGACGCAAATGGCAGCCGATGGAACAGAAAATTTAATATAATGAAATACGAGGTGTGTTAAAAAAGTGAGGTGAATTTTTTAATTTCGCGGGTTACGTACAGTCCACTTTCGATTATTATTTTTTTTTTCTTTTTTTTATGTTGGTACACTCGTCTCGTAGACATGGAGAAACCCCAAGGAAAATATGCAGGCATGTATCCTATTTTCGTCGACTATAAAGCTGCCTTCGATAGACGAGAAATTATCTGAAACTCTGGCTGAGTTTGGTGTATCTGTGTAAGTGATACTGTTTAATAAAATAACAGTGTTCGATAAAAGGTCTGCGAAATAGATATTCCTGGGGAGTTTGGCATCAAACAAGCGTTAGATAGAGAAAGACAAAGTAATTATCGAAACACTTATAGAAATGATAATGGGATTATTGCACGAACTACGACTGACACAATTTTCGATAAAAATAACTTTCTGCTTTTTTATGCCAATGATGTTCACATTATTGATTGAAAACTATGATACATTATTGCAGCTCCCTCAAGCATTGAATTTTCAAATCGACTTCCGATTATTATTATTATTTATTTTTTTTTTTTTGATGTTGGTACACTCGTCTCGAAGACATGTTGACGGTTTTATCCATATACTGTCTTTAGTTTGTTTGTGAGAGGCACAAATAAGACATGTATTTTGCGTGTTCGGGAATTTTCTGCTATCGAAAAAAATGAATCAAAGAAGTTGCATCAAATTTTGTGTTAAAAATGGAATTAAGTGATCAAAAATACTTGAAATGTTGACAGTGGCATACGGTGAGAGTACTCGGAGTCTAAAAAATGTTTACAAGAAGGACGGAAAGACGTGAATGACGACGCTCGCTCTGGACGTCCCAGCACATCAACAACCGATGAAAATGTTGAGAAAGTGAAGAAAATTGTTAAAAAGAATCGTCGAATCACAATTTGAGAAGTTGCTGTGGACGCCGGCATTTCGATTGGCTAATGCCATGCAATCTTTTCGGAAATTTTGGGCATGAAGCGTGTGGCAGCGAAGTTCGTTCCAAAACTGCTGAATTTTGACTAAAAACAACGTCCCATAAGCATCGCTCAGGAATTGTGGAATGACGTTAACGATGATCCAGATTTGCTTAAAAGGTTCATAACTGGTGATGAATCATAGGTATATGGTTATGGCATCGAACCCAAAGTCCAATCGTCCCAATAGAAGAGTCCAGGAGAGCCAAGACCAAAAAAAGAACGCCAAGTTCTATCAAATGTCAAGGTGTTGCTCACTGTTTTCTTCGATTACCATGGCGTAGTGCATCAGGAGTTCTTACCATAAGGTTGTACGGTAAATAAGAAGTATTACCTTGAAGTTGTGCACCGTTTGCGTGAATTTCGTATTGCTTCACGCCCGGAATTGTGGAAATAAAATGTATGGCTCTTGCATCATGATAAAGCACCATCTTTGCTTGTGAAAGATTATTTGGCCAAAAATAACACCGTTGTCATGCCTCAGCCACCGTATTCACCAGATTTGGCCCCCCAGCGACTTTTTCTTGTTCCCAAGATTGAACAGACCCACGAAGGAACGGCGTTTTGCTACGATTGAGGAGATAAAAACCGAATCGCTGAGAGAGCTTAAGGACATACAGAAAGTGCATGTCAGAACTGCTCCGAGTATAGGAAAAACGCTGGCACAAGTGTGTTACTCGTATATCTGAAGGAGACTACTTTGAAGGAGATAAAATAGAAATTGATGAATAAATAAATATATTTTGGGAAAAATGAAAATTCGCCTTTTGTTTTGAATACATTGACATTGGTTACACTTGCATAGCCATCACGGTTTCTTGGGTTATGATATAAGCATTTAAATCAAGCAGAACATATGGTCCCTGATGGACTACACTGTTAAACAACGCGTCTTTGGGGAAACTTGTTGTTGGATGTATTCAATAGAATGGCAAAAACGGGGCCTGCCGCACGAAAACATTCTTATATGGTTAGTCGAAAAAATTGTACTAGACTAAATAGATTATGTGCTAAGATTCCCGATCATGAAGCCGATCCAAAACTATATGATGTTGTAATCACAAATATTGTTCATAAATATTGTTTGGCGCCAGCAACCCCCAATCACTATACATGGTCGACGGAAACGATATCAAAGGGAATTTACGGCGGATACCGTCACTGGCAACGATGGCGTGGATTACCCGATGATAAAGGTCGAATTATCACAACGAAAGTGAAAGGAAAGGATTTCGAGGTTGACAACAGTTAGATTGTTCCATATTCGCCACTAATTTTCAAAACGTTCAAGACATATTGCAACGTTGAGTATTGCAATTCAGTAGAGTCCACCAAATACATATGTATATCTGCAAATATGTCACGAAAGGCAACAATTTGGTCTGATACCAATGAAGAATTTACGCGCTATGTGAACTGTAATGACGCGATTTGGTGCATATTCTTATTCCCTATGCACGAACGTCCCCCTACTTTTGTGCACTTGGCGGTGCTGGTGAATGTGGGCCAACGTCATTTGAATCACTGCGGTCTGTAAATGATACAATATGCCCAACATTTCGCGCCGCATGTCAAGAATTCCCCGATAATCGTTGGGGAAAGACAATTAATGAAGCAATTATATCGGCATCTCCAAGTCAGATACGCACATTATTTGCTATCATCATTTCCACATGCTTCCCATCAAACCCATCTAACCTGTGGCACAAATACAAGGATATGTCAGAAGATATTTTACATCAAATTCGTGTCAGTTTAAGGAGTTCAGATTTTGAGATGAATGTGGAAAGACATAATCGGGCTTTGCTTTTGATCAAAGATATATGTTATGTCATGTGAGGTAGTTTATTTGTCAAGTTAGGAACGCCAGCTCCAAATCATGGAATGAATGACCCATTTAATCGAGGGTTGGAACGGGAATGTAAATATGATTGCCATGAATTGGACTTAATAGTTCAAACGAATGTATTCCTGTTTGCCTCAAATCATAAAATCTATGGCGGTTATGTGAAGAAACTTCAGCTGACAACAAACATAACATAGTTGCATTGCTAAATGATACGTCTGCTGCAGACTTCTCTGAGCAATTGTTGACTATCGGTAATGATCCAGTTCCTGTCAACGAATCGAGCGGATTGATTTAATTTCCTCCAAATTTCTGTAATTTTGTCTCATCGAAAGACGAACTCATCAACGAAGTATTCCCAAACATCATTGCTAACCACAAAAATAACGAATGGTTGAGTGAACGAGGAATTTTGGCAGCTAAGAATAAATATGTGGATGACTTAAACTCCATAATTCAGAATGGAATCAATGGTACATTTTATTCATTGAAATCTATTGACCGCCTGACAAACGAAGATGAAGCCACCAACTATCCTATTGAATTTGTAAACTCCTAGGATGTGGTTGGTTTATCACCGCATAACGACCTAACAACTTAAAGTTGGCTTGGTAGTAATCATGCTTCGAAAGCTAAACCAACCAAAACTATGCAACGAAATGCGTTTGGTGATAACTAAACTGATGATCAATGTGATGCACGCGACGATACTCAAGAGAAAATTCAAAGGTGAGGAAGCTCTCATTCCAAGGATTCCGATGATCCCAACCAATATGCCGTTTGAGTTTAAACGACTTCAATTTCCGATTCGTCTTGTATTCGCCATGATGATTAACAAATCAAAAGGTCAATCCTTGAATGTTTGTGGTATAAAACAAGAAAATGCATATTTTTCTCATGTTCAATTATACGTGGCATGTTCATGAGTCGGAAAGCCATCTGCTTTATTTCCTCTTGCGCCTGACAACAAAACGAAAAATGTCGTGTATCACAGGGTACTTCAATGAAGATTGCAACCCACCAATTCCCATATATTTTGTTACTAATATAATAAAAAATTGAATTTAATAATTTAGTAATAATTTTAAAAACATAAATCTGCTCATTCATTGACTGTTAGGCGGAACAAAGTTATATGTATCATATCACATACTCGTACAATACAGGGTGGCGCAATAGAACGTGCATATTGCATCATATTTTTTTGCGGGGTAGAAAAGGCGCGAACAGAGGAGCGCCTACATCGTTGGGTTGGCGGGCTCATGGAGTTTTAGTCGCTATGAATCACTTCGACGGAATGCGTCGCGCATTTTGCGTGCGCGCATTTTACGAGAACTCTCGTTCATATATTGCTATTAGGCGACTATATTGTGTTGAATATGGACTACGGTGAATTAGTGAAGCTGCGAGTGCTAATTTAATTAAAATGTGGGTAAAGCGTTTTGAAGAGACTGGTTCAACATTTAAACCACAAGTAAATGGTCGCCCAAGAACATTTAGGACCGAAGACAATGTTGAGAGAGTTATGGAGTCAGTGCGAGGAAATCCACAAATGCTGACTCGCAAGAGATTGTGTGTCTTACAATTATCGCGACGAAGTTTGCCTCGAATTTTAACATTGGATGCAGTTTAAGCATCCATATAAGCTGCAATTAACACAAGAATTGAAAGAGTCTGACTTCATAGCAAGGCTCGCATTTGCTAATGAAATGCTTAATCGATTTTCCAATTTTGACAATATCCTTTTCTCTGACGAGGCTCATTTCCTTATGAATGAATAAACCGTCAAAATTGTCGTTACTGGAACAGTGAAAATCCCCAAAATCAAACACCAAAACCAAATCAAACAAACAAACCCAAATCAAACCATTGCATAGTCCTAAAGTGACAGTATGGACAGTAATCTCTGACAGAGGAATAATTGGTACTTTTTTCTTCGAAAATGCGCGGGGCCAAAACGTCACGGTTAATACGGAACGCTATGTTGAGATGTTGGATGGATTTTTGGCTCCAGAAATTGAAAGTTCAAGAATAGTGAATTCCAGAACTTGATTCCAACAAGATGGAGCTACCTGTCACACATCAAATGACTCCATGGCGGTGGTGAAGCAAATGTTCCCTGGCAGACTGATTTCGAAAAGTGGTGATATCCCATGGCCCCCACGTAGTCCAGACTAGACTCCTCTTGACTTTTCTCTGTGGGGAAGGAGAATATCCGTGGTGAAATGGCAGCCATTACACCAGTATTACTGAAGAAAGTTTTCAATAATTTTCGTTTGCGGTTAGAGGAGTGCCGTCGTAGATGAGTCATCATTTAGATGATGTTATTTTTAAAAAATAAACTCCATTTATTACTCTACAATGCCTTAAATTTAGTTTAACCATGCCTTTTGTATTTATTTTTTAATCTATTTTTTAAATATGCACGTTCTATTGCGCCACCCTGTATAACATATTTATATGGTAAAACAACGTTTGCCTGGTCAGCTAGTAATAAATAAAAATATGTATTGTAACCGCTATCTGAAGAAGTAATTAAGGAAGCTGGTAGGTAAGTAAAAAGAAGGAGAATAGCTAATATTAGCAAGACGAAATCAAAGTACAAATTTGCCAAGATGTCGAAAAAGGAAGTGTCGTTCATCAAGACAAGAAATCGCATTACAATTAGATGGTCATAAGAAGGCCCATTCACAGTATTATCCAAATCTCTCCAAGCATCAAGGAGTGATTATACTACAATCAATATATATTTTATTTAAATGCACAAACATTTTGAAACGACACAAACATCAGACATAAATAAATGTAATTTTGTCCATAAAAATAAAATAATAATAAAATGATCACAGTGATGGCAACACTTTCGGTAAGTACTTGCAGTGCAAACAACCAGTCAGTTCGGAAACAAGAAATAACTGTTTGTTTAAATTTTCTGAGTCTTAACTTATTGAAATCATTGCAAACGTGGAAGCAAATGCTGCATAAGAAGTCAAATTTATGGACCGAATTTCATTAACTTGTTCTATTCCCATGACCTGAAAAACAAATGTAAGTTGTGTGTGTGCTGTCAAGGTTTACGTTTTAACAAATACGGCTTCTGCGGGTACAGCACAAAGTGATGTGTTTTAGATGTTAATAAATTGTTTAAATATATGAAAGATTTACAATCTAAATATTGTGCCGAAAATATTATTGTTTAAATGGCTGCTTTTGAAACAAATTGTTTCAATTTCCACTGATAATTCGGTATTTGAATGTAAAACTCGAAAAACCCTACTTTAACGGGCTTTCCAAATAGACCATTCCGATGATGGCATTCTGTTGCCCCTACGTTGTTTTGGCTACCTTTGTGAGATATCCAAACGCTGATGCCAAATTATTATCCCAAGTTACACGATTTAGCAACACCTGCAAATGATAAAACTTTATTATCAAAAAGACTGTTCATTGGCGTAAAAGCTGAGCGCGTTGCGCCCATTTTACGGAGAAAGCAGTGGTTTTTAAAGTCGACTCTCTAACGTTTGGTACCCAGATGGCCAAAACGCGATTGTCAAAGGAACATCAGATTGAGCGAGAATGTTGTCGCCGTCTGTCAAAGTGAGCAGAAGTGCCCAAAGCAGTTGAATTCTCATTGCGCACTATAACTCGAACTTTCGCAGATTTGAATTTGGCGGATTTTGTGTCGTGACTTCAGCTTGTATCCGTGCAGTATCTAACTGAACCAGGAGCTGAAAGTTAATGATGACAGACAACGCCGTTTTTACGTGGATTAAGATCTAGAGCGCTTGGAAGGGGCCCCCATTTTGGTCGATAAATTATCTTCGACGAAAGTCTGTGTTATTAAACACAATTTTCGTTTATGAGACAACGAAAAGCTAGATGACGTTAACAGGAGCAAATGCTTCCTCAAAAGCCGTAGCGACCAGTGTTAATGACGATCGTGAAATGTCAATTCATCGCCGTTCTCAGTGATTGGGCATGTGTTACTCAACCACAAGGAATTTTTTTCCCCCAATTGACTGAGTTGAACTTGGTTGACATGTGCTTTCATGTGCTTTGCTGTAACAAAGATCATATAAAGATTCCGTAATCCTTAAGTCCAGATCTTCAAATAATTGGCGCTTGGTTTTCAGACCAAACAGTTAGCATAATTGGTAAATTTATATTTTGTAATGTACGAGGTGTGATCAAAAACTAACCGTTATTTTTAAATTTTTTCAAAAAGTATTTATTTATTCATCAATTCCCATTTTATTTCCTTTAAAGTAGTCCCTCTCTGATATAATACACTAGTGCCAGCGTTTCTTCTAATCCTCGAAACTTTTCTAAAACGCGCTTTTTGGTATCGCCAACAGCTCCTGTTTCGATTTTTCTTTTATCTCCTCAATCGTAGCAAAACGCTCTCCTTTCATCCGTGTCTTCAGTTTTGGGAAGAGGAAAAGTCAGCGGGGGCCAAGTCCGATGAATACGACGATTGAGGCATGGTTGCGGTTTTGTTTTTGGCCAAAAACTCACGCACAAGCATCGATGTGTGAGCTGGTGCGTTATCATGGTGCAAAATCCATCATTGGTTTTTCCACAATTCTGTGCGTTTCTTACGAATTGTTTCGCGCAAACGGCGCATAATTTCAAGGTAGTATTCTATATTGACCGTACGATCTTGTGGTAAGAACTTCTAATGCACTACGCCTTGGTAATCTGAGAAAACAATGAGCAAAACCTTCACATTGACCGAAATTGACGTGCTTTTGTCGGTCTTGGCTCTTCTGGACGCTTCCATTGGGATGAATGGGCTTTGGTCTCAATGTCATAGCCATACACTCATGATTCGTCACCAGTTGTGACTTTTTGAGGAAATCTGGATCGTCGTTGACGACGTTTAACAGCTCCTCAACGATGTTGTTTTTGCTTAAAATTTGGCAATTTTGGAACAATGTTCGCCGTCGCATGTGTCATGCCTAAAACATCCGTAAAAATTGCTTGGCATTAGTCGAACGATATGCCAATATCATCAGCAACCTCTCTAATAGTGATTCGACGATTATGCAAAACCATTTTCTTCACTGTTTCAATGTTTCCATCTGTTGTTGACGTGCTCGGGCGACCAGGACAAGCATCGTCATTGACATCTTCTCGGGCTTCCTTAAACCGGTTATACCACAATTGAACTTCGGTTCTGGTCATAGTGGACTCGCCGAACGCCACAGTCAACATTTCAAATGTCCTGGCATATTTAATTTTATGTTTCACACTAAACTTAATATAGTTTCTTTGATCCATTTTTTCGAATAGTGAAAAATCGAAGATCACACCAAAACACGACAAACCTTTTTGTCTGTCAAAAACAAACGGACAATCCAAAATGGCTGATATTGTCAACATTGTAACAGACATGTGTAGCAACATAACAGGAAAAAAATGCGAAAATCGAACATATGTAACTCACGAAATTTGAGAAAACCCGTTTTTTTATCACACCTCGTATGTCTTCTAATGTAATTACATAACTTAGTTGTATTCGGATAGGAATTTTAATACTCAAATGTAAAATATAGTGAAACCCAATATCGAGTTTTGTATTTGGTGTTCAGAATCCAGTGAAAACTTGGCGCCCGGAAACATTCTCTCAACAATAATAACGCATAAATTCGACTTTGTTCTAACATCGCTTAAGTCGATTTTCCTTTAAGCCACAGTAACATAAAATCAGTCAACAGGCCATCCCATTCTTATGAACATATACTGTAAACGTAATGTGCGTATAGCATAACCGATTCATTAATTCAATTTGTTTTCGGTTTTATTATCTCTGCTGTTGTCGCCCCCTAAAAAGGGTTTCTTTTTGTTTTGTTATGCAGATTATAAATATGATTTTATGTTGTTTATTTATTAGTGTTTGTTAAACATACATACATACACATGTATGTGTTAGAGCACATACTTGCTTTCATACATATACTTATGTATCATTACTTAGCATACATAACGTGTGAGGGGAAGTGAGGTAAACCAGATAAGTAAATCTTAAAATTATTTATTCATTCACAAATATTCGTACAGAAAGCATTTTTGAGCTTTTTTGTTATATTTCGCATTAAACTGCTAAAGGGGTAAAGGCCGATAAGTTTTGTGTTTGAATTTATGCATTATTGAGATTGAGGTTGGTTAAATGTTATAATGTTGAGTGCTGTAGCATCAAATGCCTCCACGGTATGAAATTTCAAAATGGAGGTGTGCACTTATTCTGTTTACGGTTTGACAGTGCTTACATATTAAAATTGTTTGATAATTTTTTAGCTGCCCACAAAAATACGAAACCATTTGAATTTCAATACAAATGTATAATCAAATAAATAACTTTCATCTTATCAAATCGATATCCTCACATTTATACTCATATGTCGTTTTGAAGATATGGCCAGTAATTTTTTTTTACAAATTTACCTGAAGGCACAAAATTACATATACATATATCAATATGCTAGAAACTTTTATATACCAAAATGGTGAAAATAATAAGTACACCCTATATTTTTTGTTAAAGGCTCGTAGACGAAAATTCGTTTAAATTAAAAGAAAAAATAAATACTAGTTTCTATTGTTATAACATTAGAAATAAAATAAATACTAAAACAATAACAAAAAACAAAAATTAAATTCAATATTTTTCAAAAAGTAAGAAATTAATCAAAAAATATTGAGCAAAATAATAAGTATATTTGGTTAAAATAAGCAAAAAAGTAAAAAAAATAAGTTTTTTCTGTTAAATAGGCTTAGTTTCGTTAAAAGCCGGTATACCCACCTTTATTTTCAATATTTTTGACTCTTGATTGTTGACTCTTTTTGGCATGCTGGCAGTAAGCTTCCTGCAGGTTTCTACTGGTATTTCATACCAAGTTTTTTGAACAAAATGCCATAACTGTTCCTTATTTTAAAGAACCTTCTTTCCAATTCTTTGTTTCAACTCTCCTGAAAGATTTTCGATTGGATTTAAGTCCGGAGATTGACTTGGCCAAACAAGAAGGGCAACATTATTATCTTGGAACCAATCTTTTACGAACTTAGAAGCATACTTCGGATCGTTATCCTGCTGGAATGTCTATCTAAGAGGTATACTTTCCACAGCATAGTTCAACATTGTATTTTCCAAGATATCTTTGTAGTGGAATGTGGTCATGGTGTCGGTAATTCGATGCATTCGACCGACACCATACCACGAGAAACAACCCCAGACCATAATATAGCCGCCCCGTGCTTTACCGTCTTCTTTGCAAAGCAAACATGGAATTCCTTACCCTTAGGGCGTCGAACATTCCGGGCACAGTCATTTCCAAATACATTAATTTTTGTTTCATCGCTCCACAAAATGTTTGGTCGTTTTTTTTACCGCCTCCTCCGGACTCATGACGGATACAAGTAATGAGACGTCCGGTCTTTAAAAAGGACAGCACTTTGTGTGAACGCTTAAGATCTAGGCGAAGCCACATCTTTCTGGATTGGATGCAGCTTCGGACAGACGCCCACCCATTTGCTGCCAAATATGCTCTGTCTCGCAGTAGGAGCTTGCAAATATACAGAGGCATGCCCTCGAACTCCAATTCGGCCGGAGTCTGTAAGGTTGTTCATAGTCTTGCCAGCTTGTCTGCTCTGCAGTTTTCTGGTATGTCCCTAGAAATTTTGGCCAATTAACCCAAATCAATGATTTACCTATAACTTTTTTGATACTTTTACTGAGGGCTAATTTGGAGCATTTATTGATAAGAGATTAACTATTTACCACATCACTTCCGAAACCCCACACGTACTTGAGCCAGTTCAACAGATTGAGTTTTCTGTAGTAGTTAAGTTGAATATTTTCAACTTCCTTTACTGTTTTTCCATGTCGAATGTAAAAACTCAACTCAAATTATTCTTTTTCAATATCAAAGGAATTTCTTAATTTCAAATGATATTTTCTCACTACGAAATAAAAAGCCCCATTTTCAATCGATCATAACCAAATATTATACGAAAGTACTTATTTACAAACGGCAAACTCCTTGTTTCGATAAAATGTAAGATGCTGCAGTCTACATTTCAGGGTTTACAAGTGGAAAATTTAATTTTGCGAAATCAGTCAATTTGTATGGGAGCTGCTCGAATAGGCAGGGTACTGCAGTCCTGATTGATTGTCAGAATTAAGCTTGTTTGTGCCAAAGATGTAAAGCTAAGAATGTAAGGGTTAAATGGGTCCCATACAAATGGGAAGTACCAGAATTAGTGTGGTTACTTGATGCTCTTTTCTCAAATTTTACCATAGCATCTGAATACAATATAATAAAATGAACACAAATTGAGGTAGATAGGCTGTGTGTCATCGAACGGAACAACTGATAATAGGACGGCATAATATTTGCAGAATATTGCGAATGGCGTAAGACTTCCCATTTCAGCGTTTCCAGGTAGGTTTTGAAGCAATTGGACTAAACATCACTTTTTCGTGCCTCTGCGCGTATTTTGGGCGTTTATCGCGCAGAGTTCGGCTCAGTCGCATTAATTAAAGTCCATGCCGATCCCCAGTGATGGGTTCGCTTGGTTTTAACAGCCTCTAAAACATAACAACGACCTGGTGCCACGAAACACAGAGCATAATCTTCGCAGCGTTAGTATTCGGTAGAGGCGACGACGTAGAAGCATGACCAGGCAGCCCCCATGACTTTCTTTTCTTCGAATTGCTGTAATGAATCCATTTTTCATCACGTGTTGCAATACGATGATGAAAACCCTTCCTTTTTTGTCGCTAAAGCATTTGTCCACAGGCGAAAAAACGACGTTCGAAGTCCCTTGGCTTAAACTCGTAGGGAACTCAAGTTCATTGCTTTTGAATCATTCAGAATGCAAGGAATTGCTTGTAAATGGCTTGACGGGTAACTCCTATTACTGAAGCAAGCTCTACCTACGTTTGACACGGATCCCCATCAAGCAATGCTGTCAATTCAATGTCTTCGATGGTTTTTCATCTTGCTTCACGCGAACGGTCGGCAGCATCAAAATCACCGTCTTTAAAGCGACGGAACCAATCTCGACACGTTGTTTCACTTAAAGCAGCATTTCCACACGTTTTGAAGTTCTCGATGAGCTTCAGCCTCCGTTTTCTTCGGTTGAAACAAGAAAATTAATACTCCCCGCATATGACGATTATTTAGCACAAAATCATACATATTCACACAACCAAAAAATTATGACGTCAGAAGAAAATCACTATTGGGTCGAGGCGGTATGTTTCTCATACGCCTAAGTTTGGCTCATGACGTTTAAATTATAGCAGAATCGAGTAGCACTTACAGCTGGCGCCATCTGTTGGCAAACAGTGAGAGCTTAGTTGCGAACCTAATATTATATATATGTATGTATGTGAACTGGTCGATTTTCCGGAATTTTATATAGAATTATATATGAAAACAGGGAAAAAATTAAATATCGGAAAATCGATCATTTTGTATGGGAGGCACCAGAAAGTTTAGACTGATAAAACCCACTTAAAATTAACGGCTACGATCTGACAAATATTAGGATAGGTCGGGTTCAAAAAAAAAAATTGTATGAAGGTTTGCTGAAGTTAAAGTGCCTACCAGCTAGCCAGACAGGCGGTCATCGATCAATAGGTTTAAAAAGTCGTCGGATGCATTTGGTCAAAAGATACTTCTAACCTTAGAAGCATTCGTCTGGATGTTATAATTTTGCCGTATCAAATAATGTATACATTTATTCCTTCTGGTGAAGGTATGAATAAACAAAAAACAACAAATCCCTTTGCATCTCATCAATGAGACATGGGAGAGCTTCTCACATTTAATGAGCTTACATGCATTCTACTTTGAGACCCTCTCAATTGGACCTACAGTGTAGTGACGATTTCGAACGTGATAGTTTGAGAAGCATTTATCACACTTGTCGACTACACGACTGCTTGACGTGTTCCTCAGATACATTAAAGCGACCGCTGCTGAAACAATTATTGGTAGCTGTCGCTCATAATAACCATCGCTAGACGGTCGGTTATACGAGTATCTTCATTACCAATTGTTCTTTTTCAACATAAATTCCTTAGATTAATTGACCATTCCTGAATATTGAACGGAAATTCTCAAATTTAGTCCACACCTTCTCATTTCCAATTGGAAATAATGTTGAATGTAGTGTACATAATAGACTTTTATTTGATATAAACTAAAATAGATTCAGTTGAAACCCAATATGAAATAAATTGTATAATATTAGCTTTCATATGCCAGATGTTCTGTTGTTTTACATGCATATTTGCACTGAAAATTAACACGCAATTTGCTATGAAAGGAGTTCATTAGATAGTTGTTGCCGCTGAATAATAATTAAAAAATAAACAAAACAATTTGCATTATTTGAAAGCAATTAACTGAAAATTGTTTTGTTTTACTATTAACATTATGACCCACCACAATTTTGTACATTCTATAGTCCATGCAAAGGTTAGTTACGAAGGCGGTCCCAAAACTAGCCGAATTGACGTATAGATGGTGTCAGTAGTTTGAAAAAATTATTTTGCTGAAAAGTGGCAACCTTATAAAACATATATTTTAAACTTCAAGGTGCACGTTGTCTGGTATTTTTATTTGAGCCATCACAAGTAAACGATCTCAATGAATTTGTAAACATGGAAAAAATTGGTCACTGTTTTGAAATTAAATATTTCTATTTGAAAGGTCGCAGTCCAACCAGTATTAAAGAAGAGCTAGATTCTACTCTGGTAGCGTCTGCTACTCCATTTACGATTGTAAAATTTTGGGTAGCGGGGTTTAATCGAGGCCGTACAGCTGCCACGACGAATCAATTGAGGTGTCCATGAGGGAGAATGTTATTGGAAGACTGTTGGCTGAAGGTGCGTGAGCTAGCTGAAACGATAGGTATTTCAAAAAATGCTGTACATCGTATATTGAACGAAGATTTCAAAGTGAGAAAGCTGTGTGCAAGATGGGTGCCATGCATGCTTTCAATAGAGCAAAAACATCGTCTTGAAGAGGTTTAAAAAGAGTGTTTGGCGATGTTTCACCGCCATAAAGCCTAATTTTTGAGTAGATTTATAATCATGGAATAGACATGGTCCACCACTTCACACCTGAGACAAAGGAATAGTCAAAGTAGTGAACTGGAATGGTAGAATTGTGTCCATCCACATCTGCAGGCAAGGTCATGGCCTCTATTTTTTTTTTTTGGTATGCGCATGGGATTATTTATTGATTACCTTCAGAACGGGAAAACCATCAACGGCGAATATTTCACTAAATTATTGCAGCGTTTAGGTGACGAAATTATGAAATAAAATCGAGATTTGGCGATAAAGAATATGTTGTTTCACCTAGACAATTCTCCAGTTCACACATCCACTACTGCGATGGCCAAAATTAATGAATTAAAGTTCGAATCGCTTCATCACTCACCTTATTCGTCAGATTTTTCTATTCCCAAACTTGAATAATTTGTCAACAATGAATAGAAGGAGTCTGCAGTTGATGGCTATTTCAAGGAGTTTGGCAGTTCTTACTATAAACAGGGTATGAAGCATTGAATATCGCTGCAAAAAGTTTATCGAGCTTATGTTAAAAAATAAAGAAAATTTTTCCTAATTTTTTGTGTCTACTTTGTCGGTTAGTTTGGGACCGCCCTCGTAATTATTATTATCGTACATTAATGTAAATATGAGATAAAAATGTATAGTTTCTAGTAATTTGTTTATTTAAATATCGGCCGATAATTTTAAAGTAAATAATAATGAGTAACTAAAGTAAAAAATTAAAATATTAGTCTTGACACTGAGCCGAAGCTTAAATCAAAAATATAAGGTACGGTAAAGAGAAATCCACTACTTCTCGAATAGATGGTTTGGTAATATGTATCTCGATTATAAAAAGTATAATCTTATTATAATTGATGGCGTTAAAAAGGACATGATTTCATAAAAAAACAATTGCTCAGACAGTTTTGTGATTACGTGACTCAGTATCGTGTGAGCGTGCGTCAAAGTCAGTTAACAGCAAAGACAAAGTGTGTTTTTTTCAGGTGTTCTTCAACAAAAGGGAAATAGCCAGACGCTTGAAAATGGGAATGGTATTTATGGTTCTGATACTGCAACAATAAATCATGCCGAATATGATTTCCTTGATTCCATTCCGGTAATTTTGATGTTAATGATATACCACGCTATGGTTGATCCATTGTCGAAAATGTCGATTAAATAATGAAAATTGTTAAGGCTGACCGTCATGTCATGTCTTTTTTCGGTTGGCCAGGAGCTACACATTGCACAAAAAACAGTTTAAAATCATCTGAGTAAGGCCAGATGCTCAATATGTGATACCTACGAATCACTACTGAAAAGTGGGTCACTTACGACAACGTCAAGTGAAAGCGATAGTGACCGAGTGGCGGTGAGCCGGTGGCCAAGCCAAGAAGGTTTTGCTATGTGTTTGGTCTCAATGGCAGGGAACCGAATACTACGAACTGCTCCCCTACGGTCAAATTCTTAATTCGGACCCAGTACTATCAACCATATAAAGGAAGCTATCACTTAAAAGTAGCCAGTTTTGATCAATACGAGAGGACATTGGCTCCGCTAGGATAACGTCAGACCATTAGCATCGATAGTGACTAATTCGAAGCACCGGCAGCTTGGTTGGTGTTTTCTTATGCATCGAACCTATAGGCCGGGCCTGGCACCAAAGAATTATTGTACGAGGTGGGTTCAAAAAATAAGGCGAATTTTCAAATTTCGCGAGCTACGTATATTCGACTCTCGATTATTTTTTTTATGTTGGTACACTCGCCTCGAAGATATGTTGACGGTTTTATCCCTATAGCATATTTAGTTTGTTTGTGAGAGGCATAAATCAGACAAGTGTTTTGCGTATTCGGCGATTTTCTACTACCGAAAAAAATGGATCAAAGAAGTTGCATCAAATTTTGTGCAAAGAATTAAGTTAAGTGCTCAAAAACGCTTGAAGTGTTGAAAATGTTTACAAGTGGTACAAGCTTTTCAAAGAAGGTCGCGAAGATGTGAACGACAACGCTCACTCTGGACGTCCCAGCACATCAACAATGTTGAGAAAATGTTGACAAAGTGAAGAAAATTGTTATGGAGAATCGTCGAATCACAATTAGAGAGTTTGCTGAGGATGTCAGCATATCAGTTGGCTCATGTCATGCAATCATTTCGGAAATTTTGGGCATAAAGCGTGTTGCAGCGAAGTTCGTTCCAAAATCGCTGAAACAACATCGCATGAGCCTTGCTCAGAAATTGTTAAATGACGTCAATGATGATCAAAATTTGCTTAAGAGGACCATAACTGGTGACGAATCATAGGTATATGGTTGTGACATCGAAACCATAGCCCAATCATCCCAATGGAAGAGTCCAGCAGAGCCAAGACCAAAAAAAGCACGCCAAGTTCGATCAAATCTCAAGGTTTTGCTCACTGTTTTTTTCGATAACCACGGCGTAGTGCATCAGGTGTTCTTACCATAAGGTCGTACGAAAAAGACGCCCGGAATTGAAAAAAAAAAAATGCATGACTGCTCACTCACTTTTCTTGTGAGAGATTATTTGACCAAAACAACACCGTTATCACGCCTCAGCCACCGTATTCATCAGATTTGGCCTTCTGCAACTTTTTCCTGTTCCCAAGATTGAAGAGACCCACGAAAGGATGGCGTTTTGCGACGATTGAGGACATAAAAACCGGATCGCTGAAAGAGCTGAAAGACAATTGCGGTATCATGCTTCCAAAATTGTCAACCTCTATTCCTAGATAGCCCAAGTTTAACGTGGCCATTACAGGGGGCGTTGGCAATCGCATTGTAATATGCCCAGTGTATCGCACACCGTGCGTAAGACCTTCTCGGCGAGATTCACGTTAAACCCCATGGACTCCACAAATTATTCCAACCCCGTTTACTTGGCTGTGGTTGCGCTAGATTGTAGTTAGTAGTATGAAAATGTTTCTGTGCGTGTGATAAGTTCGTGGTTTCATCAGGCTTGTTATGTCTCAGGAGGCGATCACCCAAAACAATGCCAGTAATTTCTGGAGTAGCAGTATTCGTTAACGAGGTGCCTCTAAGCGGGCGTACGATCACTTTCAAACTCATTCGTAAAAGCCGTGTGGATGTGATTGATAGGTATCCAGCTTAACTTGAGCACTAAAATTTCTCAAATAGACGTTTGGTCACAAACATATTTTACTCTAAGGTTTTATTCAAAATTTATAAAAAATTAAACCTACCCCAACAGGAACTAATTGCCGCTTTTTTCAAATTTCATTTTCAAATTCAAAACTATCAACGAAAATTTAAACTATAAAATTTGTTTCAAAAACTTCAATTTAAACGATAGTATTACCAAATATATTTAATTGCTTTCGAAGAAGACGTATATTTAAATGGAATCAGTGACGTCTTCTGATTATTGCAATGAAACACCAATAAAGATACATATTTTTATTATTGCTGAATAAGTCGTGGAAAAAACGAAAGGGCTGCTTCACTCAAAAAAAAAAAAAAAAAAAACAAAAAAAAAAAAAAAAACAAAAAAAAAACAAAAACAAAAAAAAAACAAAAATAAAAAAATGAATAAAAACATGAACTAACTGAATGAACTCAGAATTGAGTAGAACTGATCTCCATATGTTGCCAACTACCTCTTTATTCAAAATAAGTTTGTTTTTTCCTTGAAATTATTAAATAATAATTAATTAAAAAAATAAAAAAAAAAAATAAATTTAATTAAATTGGTGTACTCAAATTGAATACGTTGTCCATCAAATAGAAGAGATTTGGGAAGCATTCAAATTGGTTATCGCAGATTTTCATACTAAATTTCAGTTAAAACGAACTGGAATCTATGTCTGAACTGACATCACTTCGGCACCGATTATTCTGGTAACTTCGATTAAATTCATTTTAAATTTTAAAAATTTTATAAGGAATGAGCTGCAGTCAGCTCAGAATGAGTTTGGCATTGAAAAGAGGAAAACTTACGTAGCATTATTTGTCATATTAAGGTATAGACAAACTGAAATTAAACAATAGATATGGTCTTAATGTGTTTAATTTGAGCTTACGACTTTCTACATTTTATCATATTTTAACCGAAATTATGTACAATGGTTGTTGCATAAATTACCAAACTTTTGATTTGAGTTTATTATTTTTCACATTTTATTATATTTTAACAGAAATTAGGTAAAGTGGTTGCTTTGTTAAGTACACCATTTTTATCTTGATTTCCCTAAATATTAGTACGGCTGAACTTTATACTACTTCGTTTGTATATAATTTTTGATTAATTAAAAGAGAATGGATCTTATATTGATAAATGTTTTACTTAATGTCGGCAATTATGTATGGAATACAACATCAGATAAATTTCCGCCTCTGTTAGCCCCACAAATGC
>JAHXMU010000250.1:1794950-1821546 GCA_019455685.1 Philornis downsi
TGTACATATGAAAAATGTAGTCACAGTTCTCCATGAAAAATCGCGTTGGTAAATTAACTATTAGCTAATGAAATTTGATTCTGCCCAATTAACTGCAAGAATTAAATAAGCAAGATGTGACTCACAAGCAGAATGATCAATTTATTGTATATTCCAACCACAATGTGCGCTTCCACTTTCTATGAAATGTGAAATTAACAACCATTTCGACAAACTTGTTTGAATGAAAACTGCAAAAAATGTTGAACTAAATTTATGGTTTCTATCGAATTGACTAGAGAGTCATTGATCAAGAAAAATGATTGTGAACGAGAAATTCCCAATAACAATTTGCATTGATTAATTTTATTAATTGCACCAAACCAATGGTAGACAAAATATGATATAACTAAATTGGAATATATAGGGTTATCTTTTTTTCGGTTTCAAGTAAAGTTAACTAACACACACATGAAACTATGATTTCGATGATACTTTTATCTCATTATAGTAGCTGAACTTTGCCATTATGTACGAAATAAGATGTTATTTAAATGACCGCCTCGGGATTGGCTGCAGCAGTTAATACTTTTGAGGTAATTTTCGAAAAAATACGGCTCCCCTCCGGACCATAATGCGACCAAACAGTCACTTTTCCCGAATATGATGGCATTTACACAACTACTTCTGGGTTCTTCGAGTCCCATGTGCGACAATTTTGCTTGTTAACATAACCACCGAGTGAGAAATGAGCTTTATCGCTGAAGAACAATTTGTTCGATATAAAGCCCATATTTGAATTACCACATTTGTAGTAAGTTCTCTATGCGTACTCCGGTTGTTAAGCGATTCATATTCGTAAATGGCAAACTTTTCACTAAATAACTAGCACTTTAGATGGCAGATGTTTAACAGCCGACAACCTTGCCAGACCGGCGGTTTTGAAACCACTAAATAGATAACCCATTATTATGTTTCTTGCTCTGTGAAAGCTAAGACATTTGCCCAAATATAGCTGTGCGATGATTAATAATCAGCTACAGCCAGACTAAATTATGAAATTAATACAAAAAGAAAAACACAACATGATAGTTATGATTAATTAAGATGGGCTAAAAACACAAATATTAGGAAGCATGATGATGAAAGAGAAAGGTGAATGTGGAGAGTTACGGTCTACGGATCTATGATTACAAAATCATAATAAAAAGTGATAAAATCATTCTGCATTTGGATATTTATGAACGTTTAATATACAGTGTATTATGTCAACAGATGTCTCGGGAAAGCGGTGATACTGCGCAGATTAAGTTGATCTAAATATAGGCGAACTGAATTTAAAATTAGTATCGTTCATTAAATTGCAGCACGAGGGCAGTCTCAAAACTAGCCAACTCAACAAAGAAGACACCAAAGATTCGAAGAAATTTGTCTCTATTTTTCAACATAATATAATTTTTGCTCGATATATATTACCCAGGGATATTCAATAGCTTCTATAGTCTGTTTATAGTAAGAACTGTCACAGTGCTTAAAATAGCCATCAACCGTAGATTCTACCTCTTTGTTGTTGGCAAATCTTTTATCGCCAATCCATTTTTCAAAGGTTAGAAATAGAAAATAGTCCGAGGGAGCGAAATCTGGCAATTCGAACTTTAATTCATTAAGTTTGGCCATCGCAATGGCGGATGTGTGAACTGGAGCATTGTCTTGATGAAATAATACTTTCCTTTTTGGCACATGCGCTCTTTTCCCATAATTTCATCATCTAAACTTTGCAGTAAATTAGCAATTTTCTGAAGATAATCAATAACAACAATTCCATGCGCATCCCAAAAAACAGACGCCAGGACCTTGCCTGCAGATAGGACCATCCTCGCCTTATTTGAACATGATTCTCCCATTCCAGGCTACTGCTTTGACTGTTCTTTTGCCTTAGGTGTGAAGTGGGGGATCCATGTCTCATTCATTGTTATAAATTGACGCTAAAATTCGGCCATATCGCAGTGAAACATCGCCCAGCACTGCTGAAACATCTTTATGGCACAGCTTTTGCCCTATTGAATGTAAGCGCGGCACCCATCTTGCTCACGGCCTTCCTATCTTCAAACCTTTGGTCTATATACGATGTATAACAGTTTTTGAAATGCCTATAATTTTTGTTAACTCACGCACCTACAGCCGTCGATCATCCAATACCATTTTCTGGATTTTCCTAACCGTGTCTGGCGTGAACACCTCAATTGGTCGATAACCACGGAGTTCGTCTTGGCAGCTCGTATTGCCTCGTTTAAGCTTTGCAACCCAATATTTTACAGTCGTAAACGATAGAGCAAGCACCCTTAGATTAGAATCTGTCTCGGCTTTAATATAGGGGTGACTGAGACCTTTCAGATGGAAATATTGAATTACTAACGTTGAACAATTTTTTTTCCATGTTTACAAATCCACTGAGATCGTTTGCTTTTGATGGCTCAAATAAAAATACTAAACAACGTGGCGCCTTGAAACTTAAAACATACGTTTGCAAGGTTACCACTTTTCATTAAAAGAATTCTTTTTAAACTACTGGCGCTATCTGCACTTCAATTAGGCTAGTTTTGGGGCCACTTTCGTATATTTTTCGATATTTCTTCTTTTTTTTTTTGCTTGTAGTCCTTAATTATTAGATTGCAGTGATTTAAATATTTGTCAGTTATATCACAATAAAATGCTTAATAAAGGTAAAAAAAACTACCGAATAACCATTCTCTCTCTCTCTCTCTCTTGCAGTTCCTACTATCTATTCAATTTGTAAATGGAAGTGCACAGCCATCGCCACGAGTCTTATGCAAAAATCGGTGGTTTCTTCATAGGTTCTAAGGGAAAGATTTCATTAATTTATAACTTTGTTTCTTTTTTATCACCGCGTCCCCCTTCTGTTGAAGGACTATATAAGCTAATTCATATGACTACACTGGTTGATATATTACACAATTTGCATAGCATAGTTGATAGCCTCAACTAATTACCTGATATCATATGCAATATCTGAAACACGATAAAAAATTAGGGGATCCCTTCTTGACTTTTTAAATTGGCTGGCTGGTAGACAAGATATTGGCCATAAGTCATTGTGAAACTTCTTAAAGCATCACATAATCAAATGCTGTCTCAAATCGTTGCCAGAGATACTCGTAGTAAATGAGTTATATCGGACCAACTCTTCCGGTAGCTCTCATATGAATTGGTTGATTTTCTGAAATTAAGTTCCTCGCCCGTAATTTCTAAGCGGTAAACGGCAGCAATCCAAAATGTCTGCTTAGTTCATTGTTCTATAATGCCTGGCAAAATCTGAAAGAATTGACATATTAGCCACAACCCTTCTGATACCTCCCATACAGATAACCGATTTAACCCATATGTTCTTGTGTTCACATCGTTTATCCAGTTGCATTTAAGTGATTACTGAAGTACTGTCTGAAGATGAAAATGCATGGCATTGTCGCGCTCCTTCTGATGCCTTCCATGCAAACCATTACTTGAAATTAAATTGTTTCCCCAGTTCCCAGTTGTAGACTGCAGCAACGTAGATTTTTGAGCGTTATATTCATAGTACTGCTTGATATGACTTGAGGAATATCGATTAAGTAACCAATCCCATTTTGGTATATTTCCCATATAAATGATCAATTTAATCCAGATATTCTTCTTTTCATTATTTTTAAAAAGTTGCACATAATTCAGCTAAATTTAGCACACGCCATGCGCTTGATAAACTTAGATTTGAGATTGAAAATAAGCAGCTTTGCTAGTCCCATTCGGGTATGTCCCATGAAATTGAGACTTTTTTTTATCGAAATGTAATTTTTCCACTATAAACTATTATTTTTTGAATTAAAATTTAACAATTGCTTAAGTGCAAAAAATCTCCGCTTTCTTTCTCCCAATTCCATATAAATTAGCTAATTTAACCAATATTGTCCTAACTTCATATCTTTTATTTCATTGTACTAAATACTGGATGAAAAGGACCGCCATCGAAAAGAAAATAAATTCGAAAATAATTTTGATTTGTAATGTACTCGTAAATCAAAAATAGTATAACATTTTTATTATGATTCTGACAATTGAATTAAAATTCTATTGAATTTGTTTCTGTTTCATACATTCACAATGAAATAACAAACAATTTGATTTTGATTTTTATAGAAGACACGAAATTAGAAACAATATTGATTCTGATGCAGTTTATGAAACGTTTTGTTTGTATTTCATTTGAATGATTTCAATTTAATTCATAAAAACAGACATAACTTTTGACTAACTTTCCGAGAAATTGGTATAGTGAATTCAGAAAATAAATTATTTAAAGCATTTTTTTCCCCCTCAGCCAAGAAACGAAACTGCACATGCTTTCAGTTCTGTTCCAGACTGAGAGGCGAAACTACATAAAATTAAATTTTAATTTGAGGTTCTCGAATTAAAATTGCGCCGTCGAAGTTTGAGAGATGCCTCGGATCCTTTGGCGTACCCAAACTCAGTGTATGTTCATACACACATAACTACATTGCTAGAACAGTATTATTTTATAATTATTGGTTTTATTTTAGTTTCATTAGTTATTATCGCCTGAACAAGGAAGGCTTTATTATGGTGTTGGATTCAATAAAGGATGATCTGAAGCGGTCGAGTATACATCCAATATTGCAGCTTTCTATCGCCCTTCGGTTTCTTGCGACTGGAGCATTCCAAGGTGCAATAGGTAAGAATTTGTTGATAGTAATATTTCAGCTTTGCTGATCGTAATATCATTATAGCAAAAGATGTTGACATCACTGTAGGAAGAAGCACTGTCTTGACGCTGATGTGGCGGGTTATTGATGCCATTGAACGCCACGGGACATTTAGCATCAATGCAATGATTGTAAGTAATATTTACGTTTATTTTTTCCACAATATTAAACTTCAATTTTTTAGATATGTGATTATCAAATGAAAGTACGGGCTGTGGATGCTAGCCGGCCTGGGTCTTGACATGATTCCTTTATTTGGAGCATGTGTAGTACAATATACGCTTTTGTGCGGGACTCCTATGTTTTCTCCTAAAATAACGCGAATTGTTACTAAATAAAATAATTTAAGAAAATTTTTCCATACATGTTTTCATAAATTATTTTGTTCGTTGTGCCTTTCGTTTTGTTTCGTCAAAACTTGCTTTGAAGAAATATGTGGTTTACACGAAAAAAAAGGTGGCAATACTGCATTAAAAAGCAGTCAAAAAAAAAAGTTGCTTGCTGTGCTACCCCCGAAAAATACACAATAATTGTTTAAATTAATCATTAATGTGTTTATTTTCACCGCAATCTATTAAAAAACATCATCTTTTATTGATATAAACCAACTGCAAAGACATTTTTTTAGTTTAAGATAGAAAAAAAACCAAAACCATTTATATAATTGAAAGTGGTTTCAAAACGAAAAAATTTTGCGGTTTTGATTGTCTGGAGAAGCAAATTACGAAGTGGAAACCATTTCGATCGAAATGGTTTTCTGTGACAGGCCTGATAGATCACAATAATTGAGTTCATAGTATTATAATTTTGCTTCGCACTCTGTAATTCTCTTACTCTGCTCACTTTTGCATCAATGCAAAAGGAAAAAGGCGCAAGGTATATATAAGTCGGTTCATTTAACTGAAATTTCTATACAGGTTTAAAAACTGTTTAATAAACAATAAAATGCCAAACTGAGCAATTCTGCCGTTATGGTTTAATTTATGTAAATATTCAGAATTAATTTCGGTATTCAATAGAATGCGAGAAACGTGAATGCAACTTATCAGGTTGACAAGGACAATTTGCAGCTGGTTGATCAGGAAGAGTTCAATTTAATTATCTTAGTGCCTTCGTAGTAGAACATTTACACATAATTTAAATATGCAAATATTCCGTAAATTTGCATAAAATATTCTTTGTTTTGCAACCATTCTTTCGTTTGCCTTTGACAGGATAAACGCAAACATTAATTTGCTACTGCTTTTTAGTACAGCTTTTTAACGTAATATGTAAATACAGCTCTAACAGAATTGTAAACAGTTTCAAAAATCTAATCAGTAAACCTCACACAAAGCATGCCGACCTGTCTCTGGTGGAATCACATTGAACTTCCTCAATCGAAAATCAATACAGAATTTTATAAAATTTAGACAGCATTGAGATTAAATGTTATTGGCATGCATTTAAGTTACTGCAGTCTATGCAGCTTTAGAAATCAAAAATTCAATCTCATAAGATCCGCCACTCCGAGCGGGCGTAGTACTGCAGTCTTCACACAAAGCATGCTGACCCTTTCACTGCGCGATAGAATCACCTGGTGGAATCACATTGAACTTTCTCAATCAAAAATCAGTACAGAAATTTTGGATAGTACAGAATTTTAGCGAATTTAGACAGCATTGCAATTAAATGTTATTGGAAGAAATTTAAGCTAGTGCAGTCCATGCATTCATACAAAGCAAAAATTTAATTTCGTACGATCCACCAATTTGCATGGGAGGTATTCGGGCGGGCGTAGTACTGTAGTCCTCGCACAAAGCATGCTGTCCCTTTCAGTATGACCTGTCTCTGGTGGAATCACATTGAACTTTCTCAACTAAACCAGTACAAAAATTATAGACAACACAGAATTTTAAAAAATTTAGACAGCATTGTAATTAAATGTTATTGACAACAATTTAAGTTACTGCTATGCATTTATAGAAAGCCAAAATTCAATCTCGTAAGATCCGTCAATTTACATGGGAGGTATTTGAGCGGGTGTGGCACTGCAGTTCTCACACAAAACATGCTGCCCCTTTCACTGTTGTCTGTTTCCAAGCGGTCCAAGTGGTACTGCAGTCCATTTTCTTTCTTAGAACCAAATTTATCAGACGCCTGACGTTGTAACTACTTGGTATACATACAGCTGACAATATATGAAGTGAATTGGTCATTTGTATTGGTACGTTTCAGAAAGGGCGTGGTTAATTGGTGGATTTTTCTAAACATTTTGCCAACCACTCTAAAGCAATACAATAAACAAAAATTTAGCTTAGGGTCGTCTACGACGTAGAAGTTACACTAAAAATATTGAGTTTCAGGAAATCTGTAAATTTGTGTAACAGATATAAGATGGCGTTTGGAATTGCGGTCCATTTTCATCCTCTAACAGTACCTAAGTAAACCCTTAGCGTGTATCAAATTTAGCTGAAAAGCGTAACAGTGTAGAAGATGAGAAACTGAGAATATATGGGTTAAATCACGCATTTACGTGCTAGCTGGTCCATTTTCTCAAATTATAATAAAAATTATGGGGCAAAATACAGGTCCCAGTATTTTCCTGTATTTTGTCCCATATATTCTCAGTTTCTCATCTTCTACTCTGTTACGCTTTTCAGCTAAATTTGATACACGCTAAGGGTTTACTTAATCGTGGAATCGTTTTAGAAGTTACAGCAAAAAAAAAAAGAACATTTCGGAAAATTTTTTTTAGTATAAGAGGTACAAGACGGGGCGCGACTATGAACTCAATTTTTATTCTGTTCAGGAATCCCTTAACGTTCGGCAAATTTGCCGGAATTTAGTGTAACTTGATAAAATATATGAATCTTAGAATAAATGGTTTAAATCGGTCACTTGTGTGAGAACTATTAGGGGGGTCATGTTTAACCAATCGATTTTTTCGGACTTAACAAGGAATTTTAGATAAAACAATGGACAGAAATTCAAATTAGTGCAATGTACGAATTTGGAGTTATGTCGAAAAAAATAGAATTTTAAAAAATGAACGATATAGTCCATTAACGATTCCGGCCTATGATCTTACAGCATATTTTAAAAAGTTTCATGAAAATTTACGGCAGTTATCGTGTCTATCAGCCATCCAGAGAGAACGAAATCGCTCAATCGGCTTATAAAGTCATATAACACATTTGGTCAAAATATACTTGGCGCTTTAAACGCCACCTTCTGGGTGCTATATTTTTGGTCGAATGGTTCATAGTGCAAGCTCATGAAAGAATATCTAGATCATAATATATTGAAAACCAGTTCAGAAAATTTAGTCGGGTAAATTGACTGGAGATAAAGAGGAGAATATTGCTTGCTAGCAGATGTTGCTGGGGGCTAAGCGAAGCGATTCAATGATAAAGCTCTCTCTCGACAAACAAAAATCCGACTGTACCAAACGTTGGTTCTACCTGTCTTGTTATGACGCAAACAGATGAATCAGTACTGGCAGTTTTCGAGAGGAACATTCTCCGGAAAATATATGGACCCATTACCGTTAATGGAGAGTATCAGCGTCGCGTGAACAATGAGCTGTAAGAGCTATATGCCGACATCGACGTGGTCAAACGCATTAATATACAGCGATTGCGTTCACTGGGTCATGTTGTGCGGATGAACCCAAATGTTTCGGCAACGTAAAGTTTTCGACGAGGAACTCGATAGACGGCGCAGAAGAGGGCGACCAAAACTCTGTTGGAAGCGCCAGGCTTTTGAGATACTATCGAAACTTGGTATAACGAAATGGGGGAGAAACGCAGAAGATCAAAGCGCTTGGAATTATTTTTTACGGGTTGTCAGAAAGTCGTAGTACATACCTGATTCGTACCAAAAAATTATCCTGATCTAAAACAGCACAGGAAAATCATAATTGTAACTTATTGAAGCGATCCATTAAGCAGTTGTAGAGAGACTATCACCTTTTTTTTTTGTCAAATTAACCCATTAAGGGTGTGGCGGTCCATTTTAATACGCAGAGATAAGTTTACTAAATGCTTGATGCCTGCTAAATTGTACTGAATTAAGTACAATGGACTAAAAGATATAAGCCTAGGAATATAAAGGATAAATTAGGTAAATTGTGTGACAGATAACCAACATTTTAGAATATTAAATTAAATAAGAATTCATATAGATGATTGAAAAAATTCCAATCCGATAAGTACGATACTCGTATTCATATGCTGCAAAAAGTTCTCAGAATTAAAGTAAAATAGAAGAAGCAAAGTTTTTAAGTTTCTAAAGTCCACCGTTTGGGAAATGTAGGGGGAAGTCGGCTGGTGTGTGCTTTCATTCACATCACTAAATGTCCTATGTGTGATCAATTATGCTGAATTAAGTGCAATAATTAAATATGGTATGGTATGGTATGGTGCAATAATTAAATATGTAAATTAAGTATGGTATGGGTTTTTGATCGATTCTTCCACATTTCTTATAGCATTACATAACAACAAAATTCACAAGAATTTATTTAACTTCAGGCTAAAAAAGCCTTATTGAGATCACAACAACCATTTTACTATCTACAGGGTGGCGCAATGGAACGTGCATATTGCATCATCTTTTTTTGCGGGGTAAAAAAGGCGCGGGCAGGGGAGCGCCTACATCGTTGGGTTGGTGGGCTCATGGAGTTTTAGTCGCTATGAATCACTTCGACGGGAAGCGTCGCGCATTTTGCGTGCGCGCATTTTACGAGAACTCTCGTTCATATATTGCTACTAGGCGACAATATTGTGCTGAATATGGACTACGGCGAATTAGTGAAGTGAAGTGAAGTCCGAGTGTTAATTTAATTAAAATATGGATAAAGCGTTTTGAAGAGACCAGTTCAACATTTAAACCACAAGCAAATGGTCGCCCAAGAACATCTAGGACCGAAGACAATGTTGAGAGAGTTATGGAGTCAGTATGAGGAAATCCACAAATGTTGACTCGCAAGAGATCGTCTGTCTTACAATTATCGCGACAAAGTTTGCAACGAATTTTAACATTGGATCTTAAACTGCATCCATATAAGCTGCAATTAACACAAGAATTGAAAGACTCTGACTTCATAGCAAGGCTCGCATTTGCTAATGAAATGCTTAATCGATTTTCCAATTTTGACAATATCCTTTTCTCTGACGAGGCTCATTTCCTTATGAATGGGTTCGGAAACCGTCAAAATTGTCGTTACTGGAACAGTAAAAATCCCAAAATCAAACACCAGAAACCATTGCATAGGCCTAAAGTGACAGTATGGGCAGCAATCTCTGGCAGAGGAATAATTGGTCCTTTTTTCTTCGAAAATGCGCGGGGCCAAAACGTCACAGTTAATACGGAACGCTATGTTGAGATGTTGGACGGATTTTTGGCTCCAGAAATTGAAAGTTCAAGAATAGTGAATTCCAGAACTTGGTTCCAATAAGATGGAGCTACCTGTCACACATCAAATGACTCCATGGCGGTGGTGAAGCAGATATTCCCTGGCAGACTGATTTTGAAAAGAGGTGATATCCCATGGCCCCCACGTAGTCCAGACTTGACGCCTTTTGACTTTTTTTTTTTTTGTGGGGATACCTCAAACACAAAGTCTACAGTAATAATCCAAGAAACATCGTTCAGCTCAAGGAGAATATCTGTGGTGAAATGGCAGCCATTACATACTGGTGTAATGCAGAAAGTTTTCAATAATTTTCGTTTGCCGTTAGAGGAGTGCCGTCGTAGAGAGGGTCACCATTTAGATGATACAATGCCTTAAATTTATTTTAACCATACCTTTTGTATTTATTTTTTAATCTATTTTTGAAATATGCACGTTCTATTGCGCCACCCTGTATATTAATGGTAAGATTATCCAAGAAGTCGATTGTGTCCAGTATTTAGGTATATTTCTACAAAATAATCTGTGCTGGGATAGACAGACACATTAGATATTTAAAAAACAAATCAGCTCAAGTAGTAGGCATTTTGTATAAATTCAAAAATAAGTTTAATAGAACAGTGCAACTTTTTATATACGAAACTTTAATTCAAAGTATTTTGAATTATGTGGTTGTTTTATATGGGTATAAAAAAAGTGCAGAACTGAAATCTTTACAAAGAATTCAAAACAAAGTCTTAAAAGCAGTGGCCAATCTGCCTTTAACATATTCAACACTTTCGCTATACAGAAACATATTCCCAAGCATTTTACCTGTGCATAGTATTCATGTAATGAAACTTCTTATGTATGTATTCAAATGCTTACACAATATAGGACATCAGACCATACATTTGGCTATCAACCAACAAGTGTTCAGTACCAGAAATAGTTGTAACTTGAGGGTAGCAAAGTGTAGACTTGAAATTACGAAGCAGAGAATTGAGTATTCGGGTAGCCATGCGCATAATAATTTACTTCAAATTTTAAAAATCGCAAATAATATTCCAACATTCAACAATTTGTTGAAAAATCACTTACTGCAGAATGTGGAAGGAATTCTTATTTAAACTTTTTGTTTGTACACTAAATTTGACATACAGGTATGTTCCAGATTCTACTTTGAAGTAAAAGTAGTTTGTTACCACTTCAATTTGACACTTGGATGTTCTGAATTTTACTTTTTACTTTTCATTTCTATTTTGTTTTCGGACATCAAATCGTAGTGAATTGCATCGTTCTAGAAACTACTTTTAGGCAAAAAGAAGTGGTTTAAAAATACTTTGAAATTTTATTGTGAAACAAAAATTTTTGCAAATAAACATGTAAGTATAATAAATAAAAGTAGTCAGATTTCTTTGGTTGAATGAAAATTTTCCTTGTTTGAAGGGGAAAACGCAAGAATACAACGCAGGATGCAATAATGCTACGTTTTATGCAAAACAATCTAGACCTGGAAAAAGGGGACCATGTAAAATTGGAAGAATTGTGGAATCTTTTTGCGGCTTAGTAATTTCCACGTGAGTTCTATCAATGCATCCTATCACACCGGTCCTCCTACTCAACTGTCATTTTCAATTTAATCCACCAAGGACAAATATATTTTTCTAGAACAATAAGCACTCGATTTAAAATTTTGCAGGTGGTGCTCCGTGCTAAGGCCACATTAGTGTCTTTCCCGACCCCTTGTTGAAGTCCTCCTTCTGCTAAAAATCTTAATGTGGCCGGAATGGATGATTTGGGCAGTCTTAATTTTATGCAATTTAAAATATTACGAAATGCGTCTTTGCTGATGCGATAATTTTGTAAAAACCTAATAGTTTTTATTAAAAGTATATTGAATGTACTTAAGTACATACATGTGTGTACTTGGGTAGTGTCGCCCATATCCAGAGGATTTGAGTGATCCCGCAAAATTCGCCTTTGTAATTTTGCTTGCGTATTCATTGGTTTGCGTATACAGTGGACACTAACATTGCATTCATTATTTATTTATCCTTTACTTATTTATTTGTTCTTATTATTTATTTATCCTTTAATTTTATGCACAAAAAATCACAAATAGTAGTTTTAATAACTAAATTTTATTTTCAAGTCAATATCAGCTGTTTACAACTTCTGTTTTCGAACTTCATTTCATATCAGAAAATGAAACAACAAACCACTTTATTTGCAGAACATCCAAAACGAAACGTTAACTTTTCAAATCGTATTTTACTTTAATTCCACTACTTTTTTGGAACATACCTGACAATTTTAAAAATTTATAATAATTTTTCCGTAACATAATTGTAAAAGATATTGAATTTTACTGTCAACTTGCCTCTATAATGCCTATTTTAGACACTGTGGCGTAACTTCCTAAAACTTATATTAATATATATATTATTATTCTACAGTATTGTACAGTTTAATAATAAAAATTTATTATTATTATTAAAAAAAAAACATTAGGATTATAGTGGAAAGTTCAATTTCGATAAATAGGTCAATTTGTATGTGAGGCGCCAGAAAAGGCATGGCAACATCGCTTATCTTTGTCCTTAGAATTTAGTTTGCCAAACGAATGATATGCACTAAATGTGGCCATATAATAATATGTTGATTAAATCGGTCATTTATATGGGAGGTACCAGAAGAAACTTGGTTACTTGATAAATTTTCGCTAGCTTTATATAGAATTATACAGCAATGCAATGGATAAAAATCAGGATTAATACAGCCTACTAGTTAAAAATTACAGAGAAGTGATTGAATTTCATTTGTCAATTTCTTAAAATAATTTTTTGTTCATCGGTATTTTATGATCAGTTCAGTATATGCAAATTATGATTATTTTCAGCTCGCTTCGAATGAACTCAAATTTGCTTGGCTTTTAGAATTAATTCGAACAAAAACACTAAATAAATGAATAAATAAATAATTTAAATTTCTAAGCTTCTATGTGAATTATCATGCGGCTCTTGTGAATTATTTGTATGACGATTTACTTCGCGTCATAACGTTATGACTCAAAATTATCCAAACCAGGAAGTGAGCTCAAGTGTAAACAGACTAGTTCGACTAACAAATAATTTAGAGAATGTAGGAGTGGTTGAACTGCATTTTAAATTATGCCGACAACTAAGCGAGGAATTATTGATGACACTAGAATAAATTTCATGCGTTATTTAAAAGCGCGATGATTTTTTTTTTTTTTGGCATATTTGCATATTAGTTAAAGCAAATGCATATTAGAACAAATATAAAACGTGTATAATAAAAGGAAAGCAATTTATAATCTCTCACACAGTGGACGAAATGTTTAATAATATTCAAAATTACTACCGTATGCGTCGATTGGGGTTCTAAACAGTTTGTTAGCTGCTAACATATGGCTTCTATACAATTTTGTTCTTATGTAAGATGCGGAGTGAATACACTTTTATGCCGTAATATGTATTTTGAAAACTTGTTCCACACAATTTCACTAATTCACGAGAAATGGATGTTATCTGCGTCAGACCATCGTCAGAAGGAATGGAAGAATACGAGGTGTGTTCAAAAAATAAGGTGAATTTTCAAATTTCGCTGGTTACGGTTTCATCCACATAGCATGTTTACTTCGTTTGTGAGAGACATAAATAAGACAAATGTTTTGCGTGTTCAGCGAATTTCTGCTATCGAAAAAAATGGATCAAAGAAGTTGCATCAAATTTTGTGTAAAAAATGGAATTAAGTGCTCAAAAACACTTGAAATGTTGTTACGGTGAATATACTCTGAGTCAAAAAAATATTTACAAGTTGTACAAGTTTCTCATAGAAGGTCGAGAAGATGTGAATGGCGACGCTTGCCCTGGACGCCCCACCATATCAACAACCGATGAAAATGCTGAGAAAGTGAAAAAGATTGTTAAGGAGAATCGTCGAATCGCAATTAGAAAGTTTGCTGGGGATGTCGGCATATCGGATGGCTCATGCCATGCAATCTTTTCGGAAATTTTAGGCATGAAGCGTGTGGCAGCGAAGTTCGTTCCAAAACTGCTGAATTGCGACCAAAAACAACGTCGCATGATCATCGCTCAAGAATTGTTGAATGACGTCAACGATGATCCAGATTCGCTTAAAAGGGTCATAACTGGCGACGAATCACGGTTATATGGTTATGACATCGAAACCAATGTCTAATCGTCCCAATGGAAGACCACAGGAGAGCTAAGACCAACAGGCTCCAAGTTCAATCAAATGTAAAGGTTCTGCTCACTGTTTTCTTCGATTATCATGGCGTAGTGCATCAGGAGTTCTTACCACCAGGTCCTACGGTAAATAAGGAGTATTGCCTTGAAGTTATGTGCCGTTTGCATGAAGCAATACGAAAAAACGCCTTATATTAAAAAAAATTAATGGCTTTTGCATCATCACAATACATCTGCTCACTCATCTTTGGTTGTGAGAGATTATTTTCACCACAGTTATCATATCTGAGTCACCTCATTCACCAGATTTGACCCCCTGCGACTTTTTCCTGTTCCCAAGATTGAAGTGACCCATGAAAGGACGGCGTTTTGCGATGATTGAGGAGATAAAAACCGAATGCAGGACATACCAAAAAGTGCATATCAGAACTGCTTCGAAAATTGGAAAAAAGGTTGGAGATTACTTTGAAGGAGATAAAATAGAAGTTGATGAATAAATAAATATTTTTTGATCAAAATGAAAATTCACCTTTTTTTGAGCACAACTCGTATATCACTTGAAAAACTATTAAGAGAAAATATATCATCTAGAAGAAAGTGTTTGAAATACCAAGTAAGTTCTGACCAAATGTGTTTCATGACTATTCAAGTCGGTTGTTCAACAGTCTTTCAGCCAGTCTTTCTGGATAGCTGGTTCTCAGATAGATAATTGCTGTAAATCTCTATGAAACTTCTTCGAGCTTATCACAGCCTAACATTTTTGCCAACAACTATCTGGAATTGTTAAAGGGCTATGTCGGCTCGCCACTTCTAGTGACCGAATCGTTGAAATACAGTTTTCTCCTGTTACTCCTACTCGATAAATAGTAGAAAAATAAAGTTTTTCCTGATATTCGACAATTCTGTAATGCCTGCTGAAATTTGAAAAACTCGATTGATTAACCATTCCACTTCTGTTATCTTCCGTAAAAATGATCGGTTTATCACATATTTTCTTAGCTTCTTATCTTTCACTCACATTTAAAAACCAAAACAAATTCCTTTCCATCTCATGAATGGGACATAGGAGGGCTTCTCAAATTCAGTGAGTTTACATGCATTCTATTTGTGGACACATTCAACGGAACCTACAGTTAAGCAGGGATACAAGACTTGTCGATTACTTGACAACTCGAAATATTCGTTAGACATATCGTGGTGACTGCCGCTCAAATAATGATTGGTGGCTGTTTTTGGGGGTTGAACGCGACCTATAGTTAAACAACGATCGAAGACTTGTCGATTACTTGACAACTCGAAGTGTTCGTCAGACATATCGTAGTAACTGCCGATCAAATAATGATCGGTGGCAGTTTTCGGGGGTTGAATCCCCAATCATGAGGATGATGAGTAACGTGTACTACGATCAGGGTTTTCTGGATAATTTCAAACTCGTGGTTTGTTTTGTAAAGTTACGAAAAATTTTGAAAAAAGTGACTGAATAAACGCGTCCCTTCCGGTAAAGAAACGACCGATTTAATCAACGTACCCCTAGATTAATATTTACACGTAAAGTGCTTGATAATGTTTGGTCTAAGAATGAATATGATTTCTACAGCCAATTTTCGAAACTCAATATTCCCTCTGAAATTTACAATTTATGGACTACACTAATCTGCATATGCGTTCATTGTGTTATTTTACAGCGCTTAAAAATATTTAAACCAGCATAGAAATTTCAATCAGGTGCACTGCCGCATCAGTTGATTGATTCCTATCAAAAAATACTCTGAATTAATGAACAATAAATAGGCGAAATATTAACTTTCTGAAGTCCTCCGGTAGGAAAGTGTAAAGAGATCACTGATTTCTGATAAACGGATCAATTTTATGTGTGGTATCCTAAGTACTACGTATTAGTAGTAATATATTGGAATATATAAGTTAAATTAGGTAATTTGTATGAAAAATACCAGAGAGATCGTGGCTATTTCGTCGATTTTTCGGTATTTCACCCATCAGTGTAACTCAATATAATTGATATGAATTTAAGCAACTTAAGGTTATAAATTATGGACTGCAACGGAAAATTAAATGTCGATAAATGTGTCAATTTGAATGAGAGGTAGTACAAAAGGCTTGGCAACAAATGTATAACGTGTTCCAAATTTGGCTGAATTCTGTACAACTGATTGAAAGATATAGAGATAAAAATATATGGGTTAAATCGGGGTTTTTATATCGGAGATAGCAGAAGAGGCGTGGTTAATTAAAAGAGCTTTCTACAATTTTATAGAGGATTATAAATTAATATCGTGCAAAAAAATCTAGACTAATACAATTCGCTGTAGGTGCGCAATTAAGTTCTCGCTTTTTTAATATAAAAATGCTAATTTATAATGAAAACATATTTACAAATTATTCAATTAAAGTATTGCCGATGTCGTCATATGTGTGGAACTGCTGTTCAGCCAGACCGTGGGCCATCGAACGGAACAAGTGATTATCGAACGGCGAAATATCTGGAGAATATGGTGGATTGGGTAAGACTTGCCATTTCAGCGATTCCAGGTAGTTTTTAACGGGCTTGGCCACATAAGGCCGAGCGTTGTCATGCTAAAGAATCACTCTCCGCGTATTGTGGGCATTTCTCGCGCAGAGCTCGGCTTAATCGCATTAATTAAAGTCGATAGATCCCCAGTAACGGTTTTGCTTGGTTTCAATACCTCGTAACAAATAGGACCAGCCTAGTCCCAACAAATACAGAGCACAACCTTCGCACCGTGAATAATCGGCCGGGACGACGGCGTAACTGCATGACCGGGCAGCCCCCATGGATTTCTTAAATGAATCCATTTTTTTATCACCCGTTACAATACGATGAAGAAAACCTTTCCTTTTTGTCGCTGAAGCAGTTGTTCACAGGCGAAAAAAATGACGCTCAACCTCCCTGAGCTTCAACTCATAAGGAACCCAAGTTTCTTGAATTTAAATCATTCCCAATGCATGCAACATACTTTCACCGGGTATAAAAGGTATAAAAGGTTAATCGGATAAACACGCCTTTAGTGATGCATCCTATAAATATTACTTAATTTAAGTAATATTATTTCTAAAATATTCCTCGGTTCATATCTTTCATTCATTTGCACTAAATTCAGTGTTATTTATAGTGAAACAGACATTGCCACTCGCCTTGGGGTATCTCTCATACCATTTGACCGATTTAGCAAAAATTGGAAGTCGTTCTAAATTTTGTCAGCTAAAGCGTTTAATATGTTACCATTTTGTACCTTTTCTTTTGCTAAAATTCTAATCAATATTGCATACGAATAGAAAGATTCATTACGCACACCTTCTGGCAGTCACACAAATGTTTCCTCCATAATTTTGATTCATCACACCCCTTTGGGCAATTTTTGCACCAACGCAAAAGGTCATTGGATGAAGGTATGTTTAAGTCATTTCATTCGATTGAAATTTAGTCTGACCTTAAAAAATGTGTCATTACAAACAGTTCTTAAATATATCAGAGCAATTTGTACCAGTGCAAACTTACTTCATGTGTTGTTCGAAATGACGACGTTGGCATTATGGGCTAAACGATTTTTTTTTATACAATTGAGTCAAGTTGAAATCTGTCCTGAGCTCTCTTGAGATGTTTAACGTAACGTTCTACACGTGATGAGGACAATATTGAAGCTAATATCAATTTATATAATACGTAAGAGTTTTATAACGAATGTAACGGCGAAGAGAAATCAGTAAGGTTTAGTAATGCTCGTAAAATGGAGTACTAAACAACATGCATAATTACTTTCGTTTAAAATTTAAACATTACCAAAGAACATTTTCACTGAGCAAGAATGAATAAAATAATTGCGCTTCACCGAAATGAGAAGGTATTTGTTTATTCCCTGAACCCACGTTTGCAAATTCTTGGATATAAATCCTAAATTTATCATCTCTACTGCAATTGAGACGTTTAAATGTAAAATCCTCAATTGTAATGAGATTGAGTGCCTTAGAGCAAGTTTTATGTCGACTGATCTATTAGAGAATTTGTTTGATTTGCTCAAATCAGTTCCTGTGGCTTAACTCATCAATCTGTATTTCCTGCAAGGTGTAATCTTTAAATAAATTCTGGAAACGAATGCTAATCCTCGCTATTTTTTATATTTGATGATTCTCCTGAGGTAAATAAGTGGTAGAGTGTACCCGTTCCTGCCGAGCCATATAGTATTATATGATAGATGATTTAATTGCACCCAGAAGGAAGCGTTTAAGATACCAAATATGATATTCACAGTCGATTGGGCGGCGATGTCCGTCTGTCTGACTAGCTGGTTGGTAGACAAGATAACTGCTGTAAATCTTAATGAAAGTTCTACAATCAGTTCACTTACGACCATTTTGTTTTTCTTATGTAACTCCTAAACCGTTGAATGCAGTAACCTAAACTTTGTTCATTGTTTTGGTTTATAGTGATTGATAATATTTTAAAAAATCGACTAAATAATTTCGTTCCTTCTAGTGAATCCCGTACAAATAACTCATTTATTCTTGAGTTGATATTTGCCGTCTTATTTTACTAAATTCAGTCAAATTTGGTACATATTAACGGTTTATTTTGGCAGGATCTGAGAATAAAAATGGACTATATCGTCGTAGTGCTTCTATTGCCATACACACAAATTGGTCAATTTTCCTAAATTCAACCTTTTGTCAGTAATTTTCTAATTGGTATGCTTAAGTAATCTACATTTTTGCCCTAATATTCTCTGTAAAACTTGCAAAACATCGACTAACTACCCTTGTTCTAGTACCTCCCATGCGAATGAGTGATTTTTCTCTTACATTCTTAGATTCATGCCCTTTGAGCAGCCATACCGAATTCGGTTAAATTTGGCACACGTTATGTATTTGGTAAAACGAATTCTGGAAATGAAAACGAAGGGCATTGCTGCATCCTTTCTGGTATTTGAATTGACCGATCTAAATCGACCAATAGATCATTATTTAATTCTTCATCTGATGCCGATGCAGTACGCAGAGTATCAAAATGAATAGCAATAAAATAACCAAGTACCGCCAACTTACTCATCGTATTGTCGACTCCGATCAATGCCGAAACCTAAACCAGTAGATCTGAACCTGAGCCCTCAATGAAGATGGTTGTTTCCTACTTAATGGAATAAACATTAGCTGTTATATAATTAATTGAATTAATAAGCCATGACGAATAACTGAATAGTTTGAAATATTTTTTTCTTTAGCTTTAATCTAGCTCGAGACCATTAAAGCTGTTTGTAAAGCTTGATTGAAGAAAGAAATTTGGCAGAATAATTTCTCATAATAACGGGCTGTCTATAGGCTATTTCGGATCCTACCCCTAATTCTTATCAGCAGACTCTGTGTAATGATTGTATCAGAAGAGATATATTTAACTGATCAATTTTTTCAGATTTGTAGATCAAAAAAAGGGGAAAAAATTCAGGTCGCTATAGTCCATTAATTAGGAGCAGCAGGGGAAAAAAATTCATATGGGAAAATCGCTCAATTAGTATGGGAGGTAACAGAAGGCTTGGACTGATATTGTTCATGGTTCGTTTACAATCGCCGGCTACGATTTGGCAAAATATTAGGATATGTCGGGTTTTAAGAAATTTTATAAGAATTTGCGACAATTATGGTGTCTGCTATCCAGCCAGACAGAAGTACGTCATTCGAACAATTTAAAGGGTCATTGAAATCATTCGATCAAAAGATACTTGACGTTTTAACGATTCCTTTAAATTATCAAGTAATTTTCCCCCAAAATTGTTTTATTGCTCTTTATATCGGTTAAGGAATGTCCGATGTCTGTTTTGCCTTCGGCCGTAAATCTTTACGGAATTTCTTTAAATTTGACAGTCAAATGTTTTGCCAGCTCGTGGCAGGGGATTCAAAATGGGTAGTATCGACAAACATATGTAGATTTACAAAATTTTCAAAATCCTTTTAACGTTCTAATTCGTTGGAAGTATTAACCTAAATGGCCTATGCAATGGGCGATCTGTTTTGAAGTTTGAAAAGATCGACCAATTAACGATACTATATTGGCTACCTTATACATATATTGGTGCGAACCTAAGTTCCCGCTGTTTGCCAATAGATGGCGCCAGCTGTAAGGGCTAGTCGCTTCTGCCATAACCTAAACGTCATGAGCCAAGCTTAGGCATGTGGTAAACATACCACCTCGACACAATAGTGATTTTCTTTTGATGTCATATGTATGATTTTGTGCCAAATAATCGTCTTATGCGGGAAGTATTGGTATTATTCTTCCAATCGAAGAAAACAGTGGCTGAAGCTCATCGAGAGCTTCAAAACATCGAGATTGGTTCCGTAGCTTTAAAGACGGCGATTTTGATGTTGACGACCGTTCGCGTGAAGAAAAACGAAAACCTGTCGAAGACATATAATTGACGGAATTGATTGATGGGGATCCGCGTCAAACTCAGGTGGAGGCTGCAACACTATTAGGAGTTGCCCGTCAAGCCATCTCCAAGCGATTGCATGCGTTGGGAATGATTCAAAAACAAGAAACTTGGGCTCCTTACGACTTGAAACCAAGGGATGTTGAGCGTCGTTTTTTTCCTGCATTAATTCAGGCCAGTGATTTACTGCCCAACTTCTGGCACTCCACACATTTTTGCACCAATGCAAGGCGAAATTTCTCTACACATTTTTGCATACAATAATTCTTATCCGGACGGGACCGAAGTGAAAATATAATATCCGTAGTGGGGGCGGAAGTGAAAAATTTTGCACGTAAAAGCCAAGATCAAGTTTTGTTCTCTCAATTATTGCATCTCATTTCATTTTATTTTTCATTGTTTGTTCTATTTTTTTTTCTCTTAGTATTTGTCAACGTCAGTACGTGTTCTCTGAACATTAATTTGAATTTCCCAATATGTATTTGATTTTCTCGTCGTCAATATATTTTTTCTAATTTTCGTGTATACATTTCATTTCACTTCATTTCTTTCAGTCTATGGAACGACTTTTCTTACAGACTAACAACGGCCAAACAGTAATATTTTATATTATATATATTATTTATGATCAATTTAAAATAGAATTATTTAATCCTAGAAATCTGTTAAGATATAATCGAAACAAATATTGAGATGAGTCAAACTTTATGAGGTGATTGGAATCTTGATTCAAGGCATATTCATTAATTTATTCTGAATATAAAATCCGCGATTCAGAGAACTGTTTTTCGCATAACAAGTAAAGTGCCGACGTATATCAAAAATAGGTGTTCGCATGGAGGAACGTGAAATGGAAATGGGACAGTCGATGTTACCACTGATTATATTGAAAACAAATAGCTCTGCCTGGAAGTTACGACGATATTCTAATGTCTGTAGCCCAAGTAATAAACATTTTGAATTGTAGGTTCTTTAAATCTAAATGAAGGAAGAGCAAACTTTACAAACACACGCTGCACCCGTTCAATAAGTGGGATATGAATATTGGAATGAGGAAACCAAATAATAGCGGAATATTTTAACTTAGATCTAACATATGATGTAAAAATGATTTTAAATGTATCGGGGTCAGAAAATTCTAAATAATTCCTTTTAATGCACGCAAGAACTTTATACGCCTTGGGAATAACATAATTGAATCGAATAGAATAGAACATCTAGATCCAATTTTGAACAAGCCAATTTCAGAGAAAAATCATCTATTTTGAACACTGCATGAATCGGATTTCTGCAACGCGAAAAATAAACATGAATACACTTATTCGTGTTCAATTATTTAAACGATATGTCATTAATAAATAGCGTGAATAAGAATGGCCCAAGTATACTTCCTTGTGGCGCACCTGAACTTTGAATATATGAAAAGGGTTCAAACCCTTCAATAACAAGTTTGCACTACCTATTAGTTAAATATGACTTTATCCACTATAAAATAGTTGAGTGGAATCCCATCGAGTTTAATTTAAAACGCAGTATCAGATGATATCGCATCACATCAGGATATCGTATCAAATGCCTTAGAAAAATCTATGAAAGCAGTCTCAACTTGACCACCGTGTTCCAAAGATAAAATGCAGTATTCACTAAAAGAACATAAATTTGTGATAGTGAACCTACCAGGAAATCGGCATTGTTACGAAAATTAACTTTTTGTAAATAACATGTTCAAAAACTTTAGAGATGCTTCCCAATTTACATGCTTCTATAGCAAGTAACGTCACTGCGCTTTCTATCTTTAAAAATCGGGATAATAGAACCACATTTCCAGCTGTCAATGAAAATTCCCTTACTTAAAGATAAATTAAAAATATTTATTAGAGGAAACGTTAAAAAATAAACACACTTCTTCAATATGTGGGCATATAAACCATCCGAATCGGAAAACTGTTTTTAATCTGCATAACACCATTATATACGAGGTGTGATCAAAAAATAAGCGTTATTTCCAATTTTTCCAAAAAGTATTTATTTATTCATCAATTTCTATTCTATTTCCTTTAAAGTAGTCCCTCTCAGATATAAAACACACATGTGCCAGCGTTTCTTCTAATCCTCGAAACACTTCTAAAACGCGCTTTTTGAAATCGCCAACAGCTCCTGCTACGATCTTTCTTTTATCTCCTCAATCGTAGCAAAACGCTTTCCTTTCATCGGTGTCTTCAGTTTTGGGAAGAGGGAAAAGTCAGCTGGGCCCAGGTTCGCTGAATGCGGTGATTGAGGCATGATTGCGGTTTGGTTTTTGGCCAAAAACTCACGAACAAGGATCGATGTGTGAGCTGTTGCGCTGTTATGGTGCAAAATCCATGATTGGTTTTTCCACAATTCTGACGAATTGCGTTTCTGACGAATTGCTTCGCGCAAATGGCGCATAACTTCAAGATAGTATTCCTTATTGACCGTGCGACCTTGTGGCAAGAATTCATGATGCACCACGCCATTGCAATCGAAGGAAACAGAGAGTAAAACCTTCACATTTGACCAAACTTGACGTGCTCGGGCGACCAAGACATCTTCTCGGCCTTCCTTAAACCGGTTATACCACAATTGAACTTGTGTCCTACTCACAGTAGACTCGCCAAATGCCACAGTCAACATTTCAAATGTCCTTGCACATTTAATTTAATTTTTTACACAAAACTTAATACAGTTCCTTTGATCCATTTTTTCGAATAGCAAAAAATCGAAGAACACACAAAAACACGACTAACCTTTTTATCTGTCAAAAACAAACTGACAATCCAAAATATCTGATATTGTCAACATATATAACAGACATGTGTACCATCATAACAGAAAAAAAATTCAAAAATCGAATATACGTAACCCACGAAATTTGAAAAAAAAACCGTTTTTTTTTTATCACACCTCGTACGTCATCCTCTGTTACTTCCAACAGATCTGTATCAAGCATATCAGACGAATTTGTAAAATTTACTGAATACACCCTAGTAGGTTTGAAACTTGATTTCAAGAAACGAGCAAGACCAAAAAGACTTAGGGTTTGCCTTTATATCACTTTCTTTTTGTAATATATAGGTAAATTGATTATATAAAAACTTGTTCAGGACATTAAATTCTCTTTGATAATGGATAATGGATTTTTGATTATTCTCATCGCTGTCTGTCTCAATGAAATGTTTATGGCATTTATCTCGGGGATTCTTTATTTTTTCTCAGACCCGGTGTATACCAAGGGAATTAATAAAGACGAGGCTTTTTATACGAAATGTTGTCTCTGCAAATAGATAAAATAGTACTCACAAAGATTTCGTTATTTGCAAATATATCTTGTCTATCAAGAATCAAGCTCCAATCAACGCAACTAAAGACTGAATTAAGTATTTCAAAATTATATTGAATAAAGTTGAAATTATTAATTTAATTGCATAAAGATGGCTTAAAGAATTGATGAGTGTCGAATTCAATTATTAAGTGATTATAATGTAAATTGGACGGTAAACACTCGTATATAGAGCACTTACAGTTACAGGAACAATAATTAAATCAAGATTACGATTCAGTTTATTGAAAATATCATTAATTTACAAAAGATTCATGCTGAATATACAATCAATAAAATTAATTTCATGTTGTTTGTTTATGTTCATAGGCAATAAGTTATTATTATCTTCATGCAAGCTGATTCAAATGATGTCTTTCACATTGAAGTCACCAAAAACACAAATATGAGTATTTACTGCCACTTTAGACTCCAAGGAAATAATATTTGAAATATGTGCATTATATAATTGATCTGAACTGCAAAGCGGAAAATATTAATTTTGAGCGCTAATTATTATTTTATATTATTTTATATTTTCTCAAAATAAATTTGTACTTCCTCGATATGCATCGAAATCTTCTTAATTAAAACTTAAAATGGTGTAGTTATGTCCCACACCACATGTGGTTCGGGGAACATTTGTTCAGTACTGTAATATATAAAGATCGTATATATTCAGATATATAAAGATATGTTATAAAAGGTGTCCAAACAAGAACGCAAGATTTAAATGACTGATGCAGCAATTGAATTGTTTCTCTGGCTGTATGACATGAGGCGCCGTCTTATTGAAACCACGTGCCCTCCACATTCATTTCCTCAATTCAAGGCACGAAAAAACTGGTTATCATTTCACGATACCGAACACCATTGATTGTTTGCGCTTAACATGCCTCATTTTCATAGAAAAAGGTCCAATGATTCCTCCAGCCCAAAATCCACACCACACAGTAACACGTTGAGGATGCATTTGCTTCTCGTGAATCACTCGAGGATTTTCCTCACCCCGAATGCGGCAATACTGCTTATTGACGAAGCCATCAAGATGAAAATGGTCCTCGTCACTGAAGATGATTTTATCGGCAAAATCAGCATTTTCATGTTGTCTCTCTAATACCCAATTAACGAACTCCCTTCGCTGTCCATGGTCAGCGGGCTTCAGATCCTGAGTCAATTGAACTTTGTATGCATGAAGATGCAAATCTTTCGTCAAAATTCGCTGCATAGTGGATTTGGAGACACCAATTTGTTGAGCTCGGTGTCGAATTGAGGTGGATGGAGTTTGAGCGACATCATTACGTACAGCTGGGACATTTTCGGTCGATCGACCTGATCGAAGGCGCGTTGTTGTCTTTACATCACTAATAGACCCAGTTTTGGCAAATTTATCCATTAATCTCTTTACAGTTGACTCTTTTGGAGCATTATTGTGACCCCAAATTGATCGCAATTTGCGAACTGTAGCCGCAAAACTTCCACTTGTTTGGTAAAACAATTTCACAATGAGAATGCGTTGTTCATTCGTGTAGCGCTCCATTTTTACTAACCTCGTACCTTCTACTAGCAAACAATAACAATTGTTCAAATGTCAAACAATGACACTTCGAATGGCGCCAAATTTAAATCTTGCGTTCTTGTTGGGGCACCCTTTATATTCAAAGATGAATCTATTATATATGATTTTGAATCAAAAATGTCCATGTGAACACAATATTATGAATCTCTGGCATCATATTCGATTTTTGATTTCATTTATTTGATATTGATATTTTATTGATATTGATTTGATTTATTTGATATTCATGGTAAGTGAGAGTGAACATGTTATTACATGAGTGAACGTAACTGTAATTTTTTTCAAACAATTATGCCAGTTCAAATTCACAAATTTTAAAATCATCTAATTTATATAAGTAAATAGTGCGGGGTTTTCAACACACGCCTGATGCCAATAATGATGAATGAGCATTAGATTAACATTTTTATTAGCTGTAAAATTGAAATATTTTCCCAAAGAAACAAACGTAATAATCACTGAAAAGAACATTAACAACTTGAAGTATGTTTTTGACGAATACAACGTAGACAGTTTAACAAGATTAAAGATTTCTTCGAATTTACTACATCGATATCCAAGTCTGTACTTGATGCAGACGGGAGTGATGAATAGCATGCGAGTACTCGTACAGGCAGGAATTTTCAACAATGTAACGATATCGGGAGTGTGAATGACTCCATTAAACAAGTTTTTAGACTTAGTCAAGACTAATGTGGGATCATCACAAAGCGCTGAGCAGAAAGTTAGGGGCAACGTTTCGTAAAAGTAATTTGTGTACGTTCGTATTATGAATGTCGTTCTTTGGAGGGCGCTAAGTGCAATGTAATAGAGAGAGAGAGAGAGAGAGAGAGAGAGAGAGAGAGAGAGAGAGAGA
>JAHXMU010000250.1:1821556-1844824 GCA_019455685.1 Philornis downsi
AGAGAGAGAGAGAGAGAGAGAGAGAGAGAGAGAGAGAGAGAGAGAGAGAAGGAGAGACAGAGAGAAAGAGAGAGAGAGAAAGAGAGAGAGAGATATGTTCGAAGAAAGATGACAATTTGTGAAAGTTATAGAAACCCTATTGAATGGGAATTTTTTCAAAAGTTTGCATCATGAAAAAGTAACTTTGTGAGTTGTCAGCATGAAATACATAAAGCTTACTTAAAATGTAAGCAAGAGGCGCATTGAAGGATTTTTTCGATTTTATGTGTCATTAACTATTTTCAATATTGAATGCATAAAAAGCTGAAATCGAATATATGAACGACAGTGGACATCCAAATATAATAATAAACAATAAATATGTGTTTTAAGAGAATTTCGTAAATATTTTGTGTTTTTGACAATTTACTACATCGTTAGAGCAAAACACTTGTCTTACTTATGCCTCTCACAAACAAACTAAACATGCGATATGGATAAATCCGTCAACATATCTTCGAGATCTTCGTTAGAGCAAAACACTTGTCTTATATATGCCTCTCACAAACAAACTAAACATGCTATATGCATAAATCCGTCAACATATCTTCGAGATCTTCGTTAGAACAAAACACTTGTCTTATACATACATATATGCCTCTCACAAACAAACTAAACATGCTATATGGATAAATCCGTCAACATATCTTCGAGACGAGTGTACCAACATAAAAAAAAAAATAATAATAATCGAAAGTCGAATGTACGTAGCCCGCGAAATTTGAAAATTCATCTTATTTTTTGAACACACCTCATGTGGACTATTACGATGTATCAGCCAATCGCCAGACAAGTGAACACAATAACCATGACATTTTTTTAAACGTAATATTTATATATTGCCAGGGTATCATTTTTTCAGTTGTAAAATAAAGTTAAATCACACACTCAAAACTATGATTTCGATGAAACTTTTACTTTACTATAATGGTCGGATCTTGCCACTATGTGTGAAATAAAATACCATTTAACTGTCCACCTCTGGATTGATTGTAGTAGTAGTACTTTCTGAGATAGTTTTCGACTACTTTTTCGCACATTTCTGGCGGTATTTTGTCGATAACTTGACGAATGTTGGTTTTCAAATGTTCCAATGTTGGAGGATTATCCACGTAAACACAGTCTTTGACAAAAAAAAAAAAAAAACGTGAAATTTCGCTTTCTGTAAACTTCTCATGCAATAAAGCCAAAATCGGTCGTGTTGTGTGGCTCGTGGCACCGTCTTCCTGACACCACATATCGTCCACTTCATAATTTTCAATTACATTCCAAAAAAAAAGTCGGCTATCATACGGTCATAACGCTATGAATTGGAATTCGAATTATCCGATACAATTGTACTAGTAGAAGCGATATTTTCGGCAGTCCGTTCATTGCGATGATGCACAGGCCTAATTAAATCTGTAACATTTCCAGCCTCTTCAAATTTCTTAATAATCTTGGCAATTTCTTGCACAGAAGGTTGATGTTTGAATCACCACTTTTGTAGAAAGTTTTAACTATTTTTACGCGTTCTTCGGTTGTTAGACAATCTATATTCAAAATGTCAAACCTTTCACTAAATAAACATCACTTTAACAGTTTACAGCCTTGCCAGAAAGGCGGTTTTGAAACCACTAAATAACTAACTCTGTATTATACCTACGTAACATTGAAGGTCTTGTCGCACATAGTTAGAGTGGTCCGATTAAGTCAAATATATACCATTTTGTTCTATAACTTATTGCCATTTGGCAACAAATTGGAACTTTCGATTTTCGCAAGCTTCTTTCCAGGCGAATTTTTCTCCAGCAAACGCATTTGCCATAGGCAGGAGCAGCTTTTAATCACTTGGTGCCAGGTGCTACAAGAACTTACTAACCACGCTCTCGGAGCTACTGACGACTCACTATCGATGTGTGTAATTTGGCTTTGTCCTCATGGAACACAATTACTCTTCTATCGGCCAGACCTGGCTACTTCTTGGCGATTCTTAGAGACGGTCTGGCTGTAAACAAGAAAGTCATATAATGTAATTCTCCGAAAATCCCATTAAACACACCGCGCAACCTTCCACACCGCGCAACCTTCCACACCGTCAATCGTTGCTTGGCTACCCATTGTGCTGGCTCACCCCAATTCGCAGTTTTCTCTTGAAGCTGTCGTAAGCGACCCGCTTTCCATCTTTGGTCACCATCCTCTTCAGAAAAAGGACTTTGTGCCAATTCATCAGCCTTTGGCAAAATTAAATTGGGTCCTTGAGGTTTTTATTTACGCTAAGTTGCATCGCATTCATACATGAAGCTCCTTTTCGTATTCAGCCTTATTCAAGTAGTTACAAACAGTTTTTTTTTGAGCAATATTTAACTCCTGGGCAATCGAAGCAGTATTTACATGATGGCCAGACTTGGTGATTTTCATTATGTTACCGACATTTTCAACAATCAACGAAACCAAAATTGCGCACGATCTATTACAATATTGCGTTTTGGCCTTTTGTCGAAGAAAAACTGTAAAACATGATTTATTTTCCCTTTGCTGGTGTTCATCTTATATAACGCGAGATATGGATTACTAAAGCCATCTAACGGAAAAATAATGAATTCCGTCTTACCGTACGTTATATAAATTTCGTGGAGTTTCAGTTATTTCAGAAGAAATGGCAAATTTAGTATAGTGCAGTATTTAGTCTAATGTTGAGGGGTATAACGCAAAAAAACCCGCTTTAATAGAAACAAAAAGTTGCATTCCTCTGCAACTTAACTTCTTGACAGGTTTCATTATTCTGACTTCAATGGTTTGATCAGTGATTTGTTACCTACATCCGTTTGAACTACTCAAAATACAAATTTCGGATGACACAGCTTATTTCATTACCACTGCAGTACTTTAATCAAGACGATGGCATCATTTTCATTCTTGCTTCGGATATAATTTTTAAGGAAGATCTGTTTTCATGTTTTATATTTAACTTCTTAGTTTGGTCATTTTAATCCCTTTTTACTCCTAAAAGCACGAAAATTTGAAAATTATCGCACATTTAGTCTGTAAGAGAAATATGAACACAAATTTTCTAGATCTAGTAGTTTGACCTAGGCGATAGTATTAGATGTGTAACTTTTAACCCGTTTTTAGTTCTAAAAGCATGAATTTTGAAAAATTGCTGCCTGTAGCTTAAGGTGATCAGTGGCACCAAATTTGTCTCTTTTTGTTCTGTTTTTACCTCTAAATGTGCGAATTTTAGAAAATCTCTCTTTGTCCCGTTCGTATTATGTAGAGGGAACACCAATTTTCGGTATCCTCACTATAGTCATCAAAGTTGGGTATTGAGTATTAGGTTTGTACCTTGTTACTCTGTTTTTACACCTACAAATATGAAATTGAAAACTTTTTCATTTTGGTTTGTAAGAAAAATATGATACAAATTTTCATTATTCTTAATCTATCTAGTTGGGCTGGGCCATGGCAATTGATTTGCCCGTTTTTAGCCACAAAGGCAAGCGAGTTTTTTGCGTGCCTACTCTCGAAAGGTCACCAATATGGTCACCAATTTCCATGCCTATGCGGGCAGTCCCGAAGCTAGCCGACCTGACGTATAGTAGTTTGAAAAAAAATTATTTTGCTGAAAAGTGGCAACTTTACAAAATATATGTTTTAAGTTTCAAGCAGCCACGTTGTTTAATATTTTAATTTGAGCCCTCAAAAGTAAAGCACCTCAGTGATCGGGGAAAATTGGTCACCGTTATGTAACTCAACATTTCCATTTGAACGGTCTCTGTCCAACCAATATTGAAGCCGAGTCAGATTCTATTCTGCGGGTGTCTGCTCCTTCGTTAACGACTCTAAAATGTTGGATAGCAGAGCTTAAACGAGGCCGTACGGGCTGCTAAGACGAACATCATAGTGGTCGACCAATTGAGGTGTCCAAGCCAAACACGGTTAAGAAAATCCAGAAAATGGTATTGGATGATCGCCAGCTGAAGGTGTGTAAGCTAACTGAAATGATAGGCATTTCAAAAAGTGCTATACGAGTACATCGTATATTAATGGAAGATTTGAAGTTGAGAAAGCTGAGCGCAAGATGGGTGCCGCACTTGTTTTCAGTAGAGCAAAAAAAAGAACAGCGTCGTGAAGATGTTTTAGTAGAGTGTTTGGCGATGTTTCACCGCAATAAAGTCGCAATTTTGTGTCGATTTATAACCATGGACAAGACATGGGTGCATCACTTCACATCTAAAACAAAGGAACAGCCAAAACAGTGGACTGGTATGGAAGAATCGTGTCCAAAGAAGGCGAAGACGGCTTCTTCTGCAGGCAAGATCATGGCATCTGTTTTTTATTTTTAGGATGCGCATGGGCTTATTCCTATTGATAATCTTCAGAAAATAAAAGCCATTAACGTTGAATATTATGCTAATGTATTGCAGTGTTTAGGTGATGAAATTATTGCAAAAAGGCCGCGTTGGCGAAAAAGAAAGTATTGTTTCATCAAGACAATGCTACTGTTCACACATCCACTATTGCGATGGTCAAACTTTATGAATTAAAGGTCGAATTGCTTCATCACACACTTTTTCCCCCAGATTCAGCTTCCTCGGACTATTTTATATTTGTAAACTTGAAAAAATGGCTCGGTGGTAGAAGATTTACCAATAATGAGGAGGTGGAGCCTGTGGTAGATGGCTATTTAAAGGAGCTTGACAATTCTTATTATAAGTATAAACAGGGTATAGAAGCTATTGGATATCGCTGGAAGAAGTGTATCGAGCTAAAAGAAGATTTTGCAATGCAAAATAAAAAAAATTTTTCCAACTTTTTTGTGTCTTTTTGGTAGGTCAGCTAGTTTTGGTACCGAACTCGTGGATGGAGAATATGGGCACCAAATTTCATAAATCTAACTTCACTTATTTGAGCTGTGGCGATGGTACCAATTTTGACCTTTTTTGACTGTTTTCTGTTTCTGTTTTACTATTTTCTACCTGTTTTCACCCTGAAAGTTAGTATAATGAAAAATCGTTTATTTTATCGTACGTCTGCTCTATAAGGGGCGTGATTCTAGCTTAAGTCGTTTGGTCTGAGCGATGATCAGTCAGTTAGTCAATTAAGGGTTAAAAACGTTACAAAATTGAGCATAATTGTGATGCGATGTATAACGAATGAACGTTATCTTTATGGACTGAAATGAAAAAATTAACTTACCAAAACTAGAGCAACATACGAGTATGACCAATTTTCGGAGATCTACACATCCTATGGAAACAGTGGAGCAAATTGCCTTAACTAAGAAAACTTTTTAATATTTGTGCAAGTTTCCCTTTAGATGATGCTACTTTAACCCAAATTTAGAATATTGCTGATATTCCGGAAAATACTAATTAAGACCATGGCCACAATTATTAATGTTATAGTAATAACATTTTTTTCAGTGTAAATATCAATACAAATTGTATGTCATAATTGCACATTTTATTGCTCATGCGTTGCCTTCGTTGCAACGGCAACCAATGAGGAAGTCCATATTTATATGTTTATATCGCTATAGTTTTTTTTTTTTTTTTTGCATTTCGAATAACAAATTATGAACACGTGTTTATAATTACATTAAATCGTCAGTTGCGTGCTGCAGATGTTAACGTGGATATAGCTTTTCAGGCAATTAGAATCTCTAAATAAAAGCTTTTACAAAGTTTCTGTGGCAAAAATCAAACGTCAAATTTAAAATATCATGATTTTCCAAGGCAGACAATTATATAAGTACGGGAAAAAATTAATACAAGGAAACGTTCAAATGTATTTTATGGTTTCATAAGTATATTGAATGACGTTCATTTGTCCACTGGCTGGTAGACACGATAATTGCAGTAAATATTTACCTCCCATACAGATGATCGATACAACCTACATTTTCTTTAGCCCATATTCCACATTCAAATATGGACAAAGTTGAACTTTTATCAAAGTTGCATTTCAAAACGGAAACTTGCCATATTGATTGGATTTGGTATCTCCAAATCCAAATCAAAAATACTAAATCGTATTGATATATCAAACTGGATAATATTCCAAAGTTCAAATTTCTGTCTGTAATTTATAATTTTTAGGTTGCAGTGGTCCACGAGTATACTTTGTATTGTGTTGTTCAACAATTCTCTGTAAAACTTAAGGGGAAAATGAACTTAGGAACCATGGCCCCTGTGATATGTACCTCCTAAAACAACGATACAATTATATATAACGCACATACTTTAGCTTCACATCTTTCAAGAACTTTTATTAAAATCTCTATGATTTAGCAGACATCATAATGATGTCTATTTCATAGACTGCAGTTACGTATATTTTGATCAATTGTATTGTATTACTGTACTATTTGGTAGAAGTTAAAAAACTCGAAAGGATAAGCACTGCTAACTCCTACATAAATTACCTACTTCAATCCATATAGTCCTAAATTCATTTCTTATATTCAAGTGCATTAAACTACTCATGGTTTGGCACATATCAGGAATTTACTAAACATAGATTTTCGATTGAAAACGGTACATATATCGCATTCACAAATTGGCTGCGAGATGTTACTGCAGCTTGCTCAAGCATCGAGAAGGAAGCAGCAAAAATGGGTCTAGTAGTAAACGAGGACAAAACAAAGTTATTGGTTTCAACGAGTCTACTCGTTTGGGACGCTGTGTGAACGTTGACTGCTATAATTTTGAAATGGTGGAAAAATTTATCTGCCTCGGTTCCCTTGTAAACAAACGAATGATGTCAGCATGGAGATAAAGAGAAGAGTATTACTTGATAACAGATGTTTCTATGGGCTAATCAAGTGATTCAAGCCCTCTCTCGACAAACAAAAATCCGACTGTACCAGACGTTGGTTTTATTCGTCTTGTTACATGGCGCAGAATTCTGGGTTATGACTCAAGCAGATAAATCAGTATTGGCAGTTTTCGAGAGGAAAATATTCCGGAAAATATATGGACCCATCATTGTTAACGGAGAGTATCGGCGTCTCATGAATAATGAGCTGTATGAGCTATATGCCGACATCGAAATGGTCAAACGCATTATTATACAGCGATTACGTTGGCTAGGTCATGTTGGTCGGATTGATCCAAATGCTTCGGCACGGAAAGTTTTCGACAACGAACTCGATGGACGGCGTAGAAGAGGCCGACCCAAGCCCCGTTGGAAGGACCAGGTTTTTGAAATACTGTCGAAGCTTGGTGTGGCGAATTTGAGGAGAAGCGCAGAAGATCAAAGCGCCTGGAATTATTTTCTACGGGCGGCTCATAATAAATAAGTATGTCTAATCCAGTCACCAAATAAGAAGAAGAAGAATAAATAGTCTAATTTAACAACAACCAGTGATTCCTCAATAATTTCTAAACGAAGGAATTCCGAAGCTTATAATTTTGTTACTTTAATTGTACTTTAAAGATTTAAAGATTTAAAAGATTTAAAGAATTTAAAGATTTTCAGATAAAAATCGAGCTATTTATCACACCTCTTCTGGTGCCTTCAAAATTTTTGCCCCAACGCAAAATGACAGTATATTTAAGTCAGTTCTTCTGATTGAATGCAAAACTATTTCTATATGGTTTTATATTTACTAATATATTTACAAAAATTTACTAAATTCTCTATCATCTAACCTTATTATTAGGAAATATATCGTGAAAAGTTTATATTCATTACAACCTACATCAGTTGGGTAATAAATTTCAAATATTAACAAAAACGACAGCGGTGCTTCTTATCTTGTGAAATTGAATTGGATGGATGTGGTATTGAAAATTGTTTACATAATTTGAAAAATGGTCCAGTGAACAGCCCGGATTGAATAACAATCATTACTTACCAAAATAGTTGGGCGAATATTACGTATATGCTGGTATAAAATCTTACCTGTAAAAAAGTAGGAAAATAATGTCAATTAGAAGAATTCAGTTCGAATGACATGAAACACAAATATTTTTATCTCCAAGCAGATTTTACATCTAAAGTACAGGATAAAACAGAACATAAAAATATGGCGTGTAGTAACATTTCATCAGGCGTAATAACTATCGCAAATCCTAATACTTTTACCGATCGTATTTCGACTCCTTCTGGTACCTTCCAAACAAATTAAAGTATTTTTTCATTTATCTTCTGTTGCTCTGTTCTAGTTCAAAAAAATGCAATAACTTACTTGTATCCCCATACAAATGACCGATAAATTCAGGCTAATTTGGCACATGTCGTGGTTTTGATAAGCTTAGTTATGGGAACGAAAATGGACGTCGCCTTGCCTGTTCAAGTATCTTCCATACAAAGTGGTCGATTTATAGAAAATTAATTTCCCCTGAAGTCCGTAAGCTGACGTAACCATAAATTTTCTCAATTGCATTAAATTGTAATGCTAGAGAGATGACCGTCTATCTTGCTGGTTGGTATATGTGATAAATGTCACAAAACTTAATGGGTATTTTAAAAACTTGGTATAGCATAATATTTCGTCACATTACGGCCGGCTATTGTAAGTCGATTATATCGACTCACTCTTCTTGGTACCTCCCAAAAAAATTAAAAGATTTTCCAAATTAAATTTGTTTTCTCTAATGCTGAGTATGATTTAGAAAATTGAAATTGGCGGTTAATTTGCACATTTGACCGATGATACCTACCCTCTTTTTAATCCCATCAAATTTCAACAAATTTAGTACCGGCTGGACTTTTGGAAAAAAATAATGTATCAAAATAAATGTAGATCGCATTACCAGGCGAAAAACGTGCGTAACCAGGCACAAAGAAAGCTAGACTTCGTTAAGCGGAAATATCCCCGAGATAACCCCAGCCTGCTGCAAGAAACTCTCTCAACTACTACAAAAAACGCCCGCGATCCTGGTGTTTTTCACATGCGTAACATATAGCACATTTTATGACAACTGCTGCGTACTTAAATACGGCGCTTGGGCAACCCCTGATGTAATGAACAAAGTTGCGTAGCGTGTGAGGAAAAGAATGTTACATACAGGGCAACGCTGCAGCCAATTTCGACGCGAATCGTTAGGACATCTTGTCGTCGATTATGCATCTGCTTTTGACAGTCCAATACAAAAAAAAAAAACTGCATGAGGCCATGTCCGATTTTGGAATTTATAGGATGATGTTGACTGACACAAAGTCTTAACTGATTATTGGCAGAAACCTTACACGAAACGAGGATTTAAACAAGGCGAGAACCTATCGTGCGACCTCTTCAACATACTATTGGAAATGATTATGAGGAAAGGTCCAGATAACATGACTGGTACCAGCTTTTTACAAGAGCCATAAGCTACTCGCCTATGCAGACGATATAGACATTATCGACAGAAAACTGCTAGAAGTGACTGCAGCCTTCTCAAACATCGAGAAGTAATCACCAAAAACGGATGTGATGGTAAACGGAGGCAAAACAAAGTTATTTTTTTCAACGGACAAAGAGTCTGCTAGTTTGAGACGTCGACAACTATAGTCTTGGAGTGGTGGACGGATTCATATACATACCTCCGTTCCGCTGTAAACAAAACGAATAATGTTAGCATGGAGATTAAGAGGAGAGTATTGTTTGTTAACAGATGTTATTATGAGTTATGAAAGAGATTTAGTGACAGAGCCCTCTACTAATGTACCACGCATTGGTTTTATCTTGTTGTATAGCGCAGAATCCTGGGTTATAGTACAGAAGGATGAGTCAGCTGGGAATCTTCGAAAGGAAAATAATTTGAAAAATATACGAGTGTGGATCGTCATTGGAGTGTACAGGCGTGGCTGAAACAGTGATATATACCGAGGTTGACGTAGTTAAGCGAATGAGTATACAGCGATTGCTTTGACTGGATTGTGTTGTGCGGACGAACCCAAATGCTTCAGTACGAAATGTTATCGACCACAAACTCGATGGACGGCGCAGAAGAGGGCGACCAAAACTGAAGAAGGAGTAGAAGAGAAGAAGAAGAAGGAGTAGAAGAGAAGAAGGCCAAGGCGCTTGGAATTGTTTTCAACGTGAGGTGTACAATTGATAACTATGATAATAATATATATATCTATATATATAAAAATCAATTGCTGTGCGTTAGTCTCGCTAAAGCTCGAGAACGGTTGGACCGATTTGGCTCACTTTGGTCTTAAATTATTGGTAGAGTATTCCGGAAGGTTTAAAAGGTTTTATTTGAAGTGATAGATGGCGTTGGAGATGACATTTTTGCAATTAATTTTTTTTTGCCACATTAACATTTTGAAGGCAAAACAACGTTTGCCGGGTCAGCTAGTATATGATATATATATGATAACTATGACTATAAAATGATAACTATGACTATAAAATGATAACTATGACTATTATACATATACCTATAGTTGCCACTTAACTATGTAAGTAGTTGCTCGAATTGTTATCATCTTAAAATTGTTGATAACAGCGCGCTCATTTCTTGGCAGTTGGAAAAGATATCGAAATGTAATTCAAGCGCAATAGCGTTTTTGCTTTGTATTTGACTGCAAAATCGTAACCAGACATTGCTAACGTGCTGCGACATTTTTGTGTGAATGAAATGTTTGTTGTGTTGGATCATTACACATTACAATGGTATTGGCAGCATCAAAACCACCATGGAGATGAAAGTTAGAATTCAACGGAATTGACGGAAAATTTGTGGGACACTTTAGAAAGAAAATTACAGTTGAAAAAAAAAAGAATTACAAAACACAAAGTTCCAATATTTAGCACTTGCACAAAAATCAGCTTATCCAGCAAGCGCAAAGATGTTAAAACAAAATTATCGTGTATGGTTAGAGTACAAATCGAAAGACAATTTAGACCAGGGAATTGCTCAGCGAAGCCTAGCGTTTGCATTTGTGACGGTTTGCCACAACTTGGTTTTATTGAATACGACAGGGCGCAAAGATAAATCAACAATTGTACTATGAAAAGATTTATAGCTCTTCTAAGATCCCCCATTTTGCTCTAAACGGAGAGCTTCAGAAAATTTCATTATTATTTTGATTATTTTATTTGTGCTTCATTTTGTGGCAATTTTCCATGATCCTTTTGGCAGCCTTCACGTTTTTCTGGTAACTCAGAAGGAGGTTGGATGAAGTTAGGTGTGAGTCAGTTCACCTGAATGAAATTTCGTAACGGTTGTGTACTTAAATTGAACAAAATTTAGTTAGCTAAGGCAGAAAAATAAGAAAAAGTCAGATTTGTTATTTAGCGGTTAGTGATTTAGTTATTTAGATATGAAAAATCACTTAAAATATTATTATTAGGTAAAGAAAACCGATGAATTGTAAATATTCTGTCAGCAATCTGATTCTCTTGCATTCCGCGAACGGGGGAAGGGAATTACTCTTATTCAATGAGGTAATAGAATTTTCTATTTTTAGCCTTATAGCACGAGACTTACTGTTTAGTGGCTTGTCGATTTCTCAACTATTCGAAGTATTTAACTGCTTACCAAAAATATAGCTATCGTATCATATGATGGCCATCATCGCATGAACTAATCATCATTTTACGGTCTGCCACAATTGATGATTCTATAAAAATTTATTGTTTGCTACAAATTTGTAATCGCACAAAAACAAATCTATGTTCCGGTTTTGGAATTTACCACAGACGAAGTGATCTCCAACAAACGTCATTTGCACCTATATTTAAATAAGCCTCTGGCAGAGACACGGCATTAATTGTGGCCAAAATAAACTGCAATTGTTCTCAGCTATTATCACACACAAAAAGGTGGAGGGCTAATAAATTAAATTAACCTTAAACTAGAGGGCTAATTATAATTGTTAATTTTTGAACCGGCAAGGTAAGTGGGTACATATACACAACATGTTTACATACATACAAACACTCGTGCCTAAATATTCACAGCTCAAGTTGTCAGTCCTCTAAAAGCCCATCATCTGTTGTTAATCTTTTTGACATCTTAACCTGAACTTGACCGTTTTTTTCCCCCTTTGTATATGTACAAAATTTCAAGTTCAGGTTTGAGATAAAAAATAACAGCAAAACTAGCATTTTACGGTTAAATTCAAAATAATTTGTAACGATGATAAATTAACTGTTATACCACAACCCCTCCGTATGCGATGAATTTGGTAATCTGAATCCATGGCCTGAAATGTTGGCTGGCGAATTGGTGTGGAATGAAAATGGCTTTGGTATTAATGCGATTTTAATCGAGTTAAAAAAATAAAAAAAAAATAAAAATAAAAATAAAGAAATAAAAAATAAATCCGAAGTCTCTTTATTTAGTAACGAAATAACATTCATATAAACGTGAAAGGTGTGAAATACAAGCAGGTAAAACTATTAACAAAAAGATAATGTGCCAAATGTACGAGTATTCATATTGTAGCGGCAATTTAAACGAAATTTCGAGTTCAAGGTAGTTCCGGTCTTGTATTCATTGTTCATTTTAAACTCTTCCTCGTATAGTCACATGAATTCATGTAAAATTGTTGGTTTTCCTAGAAATTTCTTTTGTTTGTTCGTCATTATATAAATATATGAATTTGAGGTTGCGATGCATTTACCCTACAATCGTTATAATTAGCATGAGCGTCAGTTGGGTCATTACCAGGACTATCGAGGGTGTGTGAACTGTGTTAATGCTCACATAAATAAAGGGTGGTTTTTCAATCGTAGTTTTTTTTTAAATCGAATAAAACACTCAAATTTGCATCACATGTTAAAATTTTTGTTGGAATCGATAAATTGATCTTTGCCATTTAATTTTTAAAGATAATTTCATGTAAATGTTGTCTGCGTCTCTGTCTCAAAATGTCCATTCGGGAAGTCCAATTCCAATTCTTCACTTTTTCGAGCATTTCGGCCTGTACTCCACGAATAACGCGTGTTATCTTATACTGTAAGGCTTCAATAGTGTTCGACACTACCACACCGACTAACGACTTGACATAATCCCACAAGAAATAATCAAGATGCGTTAAATCCCAAGATCTTGGGGTCCAACTCACAGGGCCAAATTGAGAGATAAGCTGCTCACCAAATTCACCCCTCAACACATCCATTGTTTTACGAGCAGCGTGGCATGTTGCATCGTCCAGATGAAACCACATGTCAACCAAGTTCAACTCAGTCAATTGGGGCAAAAAAAAAATAATCGCGTATCATGGCTCGATATCGTTCGCCGTTGACGGTAACGTTTCTTCCACGATCGTCTTTGAAGAAAAATGGACCCATGATGCCACCAGGCCATAAACCACACCAGATTGTCGTTTTTCGGGATGCATCGGTAATTTATGTATGGCATGTGGCTGTTCATCACTCCAGATGCGACAGTTTTGCTTGTGTACGTATCCGTTCAGCAAGAAATGAGCCTCATCGCTGAACGCAATTTTTCGATGAAACAGCGGATTTTCATTGAGCTTTTGTAAGGCCCATTCACCAAAAATTAGACATTGTGGTAGGTCATTCGGTTTCAATTCTTGCGTGAGTTGAATTTTATAGGTTTTCAAACCCAAATCGAGGTATGAAATTTTGCTTGTGGTTGAGTAACGGCGCTGAGAACGGCGACGGATTGACATTTCACGATCGTCATTAACACTGGTCGCTACGGCTGCAATATTTTCTTCTGTACCCACTCTACGCATGCGAGTCGATGGTTTTATGTCCAACAAAGTAAATTTGATGGGAAATTTGGAGATTTTTGATTCAGCAGGTCGATTATGACGACCTTCAAATTGTCGAATCAAACGATGCACATTTGTCACAGAGCACGAATTTTGATAATAAATTTGAACCATTTGCAATCATTGCTCGTTTGGTAGTCTTTCCATGATGAAATGTCAGAGTATACTGTACACTTTTCACTTTGACAGATGACGGTTGGATGCCATTAACAACCAATGCTGCCTACCTGAATAACGTAAATCTTAAAAAATCATCCTATATAAGTTGCAATTGGAAAGACAATCTCTCGGAGGTGTCGTGATATGGAAAACTCTATAAGAGTGGTAATAAATGCGATAAGAGGTCGAATCAAGACCTTTAATTTAGAGTGTTGCTCTAAACTGGGCAAATTGGGCAAAAATATGAAGTAGATGAAACCGTTATTTCAGCGTATTGTTTTGATCGATTTTAACTAAATTTCATTCGATTTCAGAGCCATCATCGAAGCTTAGGTCTTCAGGTTCTATAATAATCCACATTTTATCAAGCATTACTTTCAAACATAAGTTACTACACTCTACGCGCTGTAAGAATTGTAAGAATTTATGTGGGAGCTGCTCGAATGAGCATTTTATTGTAGTCCATTTTCATTCTCAGGAATAAGTTTTTCAAACGAATAACGTGTTCCAAGTTTGGTTGAATTCAAAGACTTGCTTGAAAGACATTCAACTAAGAGTCGATAGTATTTAATGACAGCTTGACTGTCAGAGAATGTGTTAATCATCACCGTGGTGAGGATGCTATATCTTAGCCATTCTGCCACTTCCCTAATGTCCAAAATTTCGGCCTGATAAACACTACGATAACCTGGTAGCCTTCTTGCTATACTTAGCCTTAGGTCTTTGGAGTAGACTCTGATACCTACCTAATCTTTAAATTGTGAACCGTCAGTGTAGAAGTCGACATACCGTCATATACAAGAGTCCTATATTTCCATGTATCTCTATCTGGTATAAGTATATGATACTTCTTGTAGAACAGTGGTTCAGTCAGAGTGTAGTCAATAGTGCCTGTTATGTCGGGCATCATGTTCAGCATCACATTGTGTCCACTGTTTGACCACTGCGACAGCTCTCTCAATCTTACTGCCGCAGCTGCGGCAATCTGCATAATAATTATGTCCAGGGGTAGTAAACGCAAAACTACATTTAGTGCATCCGATAGGGTGGTGCACAGAGTAGAGGTGTACGCCGATTGGTTCTTGGTCGGCGGCGGCGTAGGGACCTAGGTAAGCCGGCGGCGGCGGCGTGGTCGGCTAACCCAGCGGCGGCTAACGGCGGCGGCGGCTGTAGTTATACCAGAAATACAACATGTCGATGCTCGAGAAATTACGAGGATATTTCAAAAGAGATCAGAAACTAACTCATGAATGAAAATTCATCGTGTGGAACACCTCAATATGATGATCGACCACAGCTTTGTGATTCACTTAAATCAAACGTAACATTGCTGTGGTATGTCGTGCCGAATAAATACAAACAACTTGACATCATACGGCATGTGTTACAATTCAAGTAATTTGTCCATCGATAGGCGTTAGCAAATGGCAACCCATATGTAATTTCTAATTAATTTTACAAAAATAAGTTAAACTTGAAAACTTTAATACATTTTTATTAAAAATATCGAAAAACAAAAATATATAAATTATAATAACAGAAAATAAATAAATAAAATAACATATTCAAAATAGCTGAACTTCATTTGTTAAACAAAAAAAAAAGCATTTCTTGTGCTGCTGGAACCTTAGGTTAATTAACGTAACGTAAATTAAAGAAATAAAAAATAATATAATTCAAATAAATAATGATTAAATAAAAACATTATGTTAAGTCTTCCTTGCAGGTCTCGTAGTTGTCGTGAATAAAAATTATTTTATTTACGTTGTACGGACTAAGCTGAGATCGTTTATTTGTGATAGTTAGATCAGCAATCGAAAAGACACGCTCACTTGGTGTGCTGGTTGCTGGAATACACAAGACTTTTTGTGCTAAAGTTGATAACAATGGCATTGCTGAAGCCTTGTCCCTCCAAAAGCTTAATACGTCTTGGTTTGACGACAAACTTAAAAGTAAATGGCATTCGGCTTCTAAGGTAGAGTTTTTTACATTTGCCGAGTGTCGTTGAATTAGCTTTAATATTTTACTGGTAGATGGTCCCTCATTAAAACTACCACCAATACTTTCCGACACATTACCCATCAGGTCCCTAAACATTCTAATCAAAAATTCGGTTTTGTTTAAATTTTGTGCTTCCAAATATTCTGACACACAGTCCAGTGAGCTAAATCTTGGATCTAGCAAAGAAGCACATACAAGTATGTCAGATATGGGAAACCTATAGTCCAATTTACTTTTAATATTGTACTTCATCAAAGAGACCAGCGAATTGTTTATGCTGTTTTCTATCAAAACGTTATCTTCTTTCTCATCTAAAATGGACTTAATCTCAGTCCGTATAATCAAAGCGAGATTTATTGATGAATACGCATCCCCAGAAAGAATACTAACTGCGTCTTTAAATTTTTGAAGAAAATCCCGTAGCTTATACAGAAGCTGTGCCTCAGTCTCTAATAATATTAAGTCAGTCTTATTAAGATTTGTTAGTAATTTATTGGTGGCAGTTCTTTGACAACCAAGACTGTCTAGCATGGCTAATACGCTGTGCCACCTAGTTGGCATCGAGTTTTTAAGAGTGGTGTTTTTTTTATCCACAAAACTTCCCTGTAAGTCATTTATATTGTTTATATTTTTATACGTGTTCAAAGGTACATCATCCAGCGGTTCAAATTCGTCATCGTAATCAACCCATGCAGCATCTTCGGATGCAAGTAATTCCTCTAAGTTATCAATATTTGACAAAATTTCATTTTGCAATTCGTCAGCTTGACTCCTCAAAACATGGGTCTTAAAACGTAATGTTCTTACAATTCTTTTGCATTTTGCAATTAAATTTTTTAATTCAGGGACTGAATTGAAACCATCTACAGTGAGTAAATTATGCAGTCCATGTCCAAGGCAGAAATGATTATTGATACTCCCTAAATTAATGGCTTTTTTAATATTACTGCCTTGATCAGTTACTACAAAATTTGAACCCATTTGCAAATTAAACATTTCAGTTACTTGTTCGAGTTCACTTAAGATATTACTTGCAGTGTGATTTTGGGATAAATATTTTGTTTCCAGAGTTAAGTGCTTCATATCGAAGTTTGATGAAAGAAAATGAAACGTAAATGTTATATAACTTCTTCTCCGAAAATTATCTGTCCACAAATCCAAAGTTAAAGCAAAGTGTTTTTGTCCAGATATTTTCAATGTAACTTGCCGTAAAACGCTTTCATAAACATCGTCCAGTGCTGTTGTTGAAAGTGTTTTGCGATGTGGAACGTCATCATCAGCAACAATAACTTTATACTTTCTTAGAAAGTCTCTAATTCCATTGTGTGAAATTATATGGAAGGGTAGCAAATCTCTAGCCATCCACAAAGCTAAGTCTCGTCCTAGCGCCCATTTTCTATCTCTAGAAGACTTAATCAATGCAGTTTTATTAAAAAAATTTGATATTGTTGCATTTCCAGCGGATGACGTATTTGGGGAATCGATATCGCGTAGATTGTGTGCGTTTTTTAGATGACGGATTAAATTGCCTGTTGAACAGTTTTGACTGTATGACTGAACCTTAGCACTGAAATAATATTCTATAACTTATAAAGCACTTAAAAACATCTTGAAATAGTTCTTACCATGGCAAAATGACTGATCCATCTTCTTTTTTTTGTTCTTCCAAACATAGCTTACAAAAAACTTTGTCTTCATCAATGCACTTGTTTTCTTTTTCCAACAACAAATTTCCAAAGTAGTCCCAAGCTTTACTTTTACGATTTGCATTACGCTTAAGTTGAATTGCATACATGTTTAATGATTTCTCCATCTGTTAATTATTGATTATTCTGAATTGGTAAACTTCTTTAATATTATATAGTCAAACTTGCCTTGAGAAGTTATTTCCGCCTTGTTATTTACTTTTAAACAAACAAGAAAACAACACAAGCATTAAAGCTGTTAGAATCGGATAACATACGACAATTGTACTTGTTTATAGAAAGTAGGGGTGGAAAGAACTAGATAACGACAATTTTGCTTTTCAATCTATGTTGTCTTCTACTCCTGCCACATATTTGTTGAAAACTAGGTGGCGCTTTTCTTGTATTTCATGATGAAATGGCTAAGAAATAAGTTATACGCCGCCGAACCACGCCGCCGCCGCCGCCGCGCCGAATTATATGTAAACAGGCGGCGGCGCAGCAAAAATCGCTAAAAACGGCGGCGGCGGCGGCGTGGATCGGCGGCGTACATGTCTAGCACAGAGCGCCTAACTGCTATTGCCACATCGTCTGCGTATGCAACAACCTTGACACCAGCCACCTCTAAAGAGAACAGAATACTGTTCAAAGCGAGGTTCCATAGTAGGTGGGATAGAGCACCACCTTGGGATGTTCCCCTACTGACAAACCTGTTCAGGTCCGACGGCCCTAATTTAGCCCTCTCAAGAAGAGATGAGAAGATCGTACAATAGCAATAGTATGCGGTAAAACTTGAGAAAAATTTGTCAAACGTCCTACGTTTGGTAAACTTAGTTCTGGGAATGAATATGGATTGCAGCACTTTATCCACTCGGGCATTTTCCGTACAAACTGACCAAAACTGCGAAATGTAATGTTGTTCCTAAAGGGTGTCCCAGCAAGAACGCAAGATTTAAATGACTGATGCAGCAATTGAATTGTTTCTCTGGCTGTATGACATGTGGCGCCATCTTGTTGAAACCACGTGCCCTTCACATTTATTTCTTCAATTCTAGGCATGAAAAAACTGGTTATCATTTTACGATACTGAACACCATTGACTGCTTGCGCTTCACATGCCCCATTTTCATAAAAAAAGGTCCAATGATTTCTCCAACCCAAAATCCACACCACACAGTGACACGTTGAGGATGAGTTTGCTTCTCGTGAATCACTCGAGGATTTTCCTCACCCCAAATGCGACAATTCTGCATGCATATTGACGAAGTCATAAAGATGGAAATGGGCCTCGTCACTGAAAATGATTTCATCGGCAAAATCAGCATTTTCATATTGTCTCTCCAATATCCAATTAACGAACTAACTTCGCTGTCCATGGTCAGCTGGCTTCAGTTCCTGAGCCAATTGAACTTTGTATGCGTGAAGATTCAAATCTTCCGTCAAAATTCGCTGTATAGTGGATTTGGAGACACCAATTTGCTGAGCTCGGTGTCGAATTGAGGTGGATCGATCCATTAATTTCTTTACAGTTGACTCTTTTGGAGCATTATTGTGACCCCAAATTGATCGCAATTTGCGAACTGTAGCCGCAAAACTTTCAGCATTTTGGTGAAATAATTTCACAATGAGAATGCGTTCTTCATTCGTGTAGCGCTCCATTTTTACTAACCTCGTACCTTCTACTAGCAAACAATAACAATTGCTCAAATGTCAAACAATGACACTTCGAATGGCGCCAAATTTAAATCCTGCCTTCTTGTTGGGACACCCTTTGTAAATGCTAATGCGGATTTTTGTCAATAACTTTTAATGCAATGCTTAGTAATGTGCTAAAAAATTGACCAGCTGACCCGCCCGTCCGCAATGCACTCTTGTATTCATATTTATTAATTATTTTTATTTTTATATATTTTTGTTTTTTGCTTGTAATTTAAAGCCTTCCGGCCAATTATAAGTAAATTACAATATGCAACAATTCATCTATTAGATTTAATATGCTCAATATTATAAGTTTATAAAAATAAAAATTAAACATAAAATTTATGAAAATACGTATAATAAGATTTTAAAGAAGGTATGATTATTAAAGATAAATAAAGTATGAGAAAAGACTAATTCAGAAGTTAGAAGTTAATCGGTATATAACCAGGAAATATATGATAATCGGTATGTAATAAAGTCTGCTCACAATTTTATTGAAAACAAAATTTTACAGTAAAGTCTGAAAGTGTTGTAGAATGTGCCTTTTGTAAGAATCAGGACATAATTTAAAACTTTTTAAATGGCTTGGTAGTAGATTGTAAATTCGTGCTACTCTTACTACGAAAGCACGACCCATTAGTGTGGTTATTTTAGGAATAAGAAGCTGCTTCTGACGAGTGAAATGTGAACAATTAAACGAATTAAAAAGAAATTGAGGAATAACAACAAAGGCCTTAAATCGACAGGGTTTTTAAAACTACAGACCAATAGCCGTTTAACATGCGGTTTTATATGGACACGACGCCTTAACGAATACAAACATCCCATAACTCTATTAAATGCCATCTGCATCTTCCTCATATTTTGTTTATTAGAGCCACTATATATGTATAGCTCTAAATAACGTAGAATACTAGGTATGACATAAGCATGAACCAATTTCTCCTTAATCGATATAGGCAAATCTACTAACGAAATCAGTGTTATGAAAACTTCGCATTGAATAATGTAAATGCCGGACTACATTATCCACATGATAGTTAAAACTCTAACCCTAAAACTCTAAATCTACTTCTAAACATACATTTTCATACAGTTATACTGAATGACATAAATCGATCATTTGCATGGCAGGTCTCGAAAGGGGTGTGGTTAATGGGTTGATTTTGTAAAAATTATGCCAAACATTACAAACCAATTCATTGGACACAAAATTTGATTTTCATGAAATCGATCAATATGAGGAGATTATGGTAGAACTGATAATAATATTTCAATATTGATCAAAAGATATTTAGTGCTTTAAACGATTCTTTCTGACCGTTACATTTTTTCCGTATCATATGATATATGTATATCTCCATTACTGCAGGGGAAGGTATAAGAAACATATCTGATTAACTGGTACATTCGTTCTATGGAAATTCTTCCACAGCAAGATCTAAACCCACTGCTTGGTGAACAATATTGCCAGGGATCCTTTAGCGACTTCTATTCCTATCATATCAATAGTAAGACCCTTCAAGCCTCTAAATACTTTACTTCTAAACAAATGCACAAATTAAAACTATGTAATGTACAAAGTGTAGCATGTGTTCTCTTATATGCACAAAGTGCATTCAAGTGAGAAGGTATAAAAACAACAAACAAAGCTTCTTAATGCCTGTGAGGATGTTTTCGTGTTGTTTTGCCCACTTTCTTCTTTACAAAAACTTTTGCAAATTTCTTTGAAATAAGTTAAAGGATCTAAAGGAAGGTGGGCGAAAAAATGGTAAGAAGAAGAAACAAATTCAAAGTATTATATTTTTGAGAAAAGCCAGCAAAAAGTTCATTGAACTGCAACGATAATGTGGTAAACAGCAAAGCTACTGCAGTACATACAATGTTTCATGCGATATACTCGTACGTACTATTCGCATACAGAGTATCTTGACACGGATCATTTAGCAACAAAACAAATAGTTTTGTTGTTGTCTGAGCCAGATTGGAATCTTCCACTCATTGGTATCATCTGACACAGCCAAGTCGCACCTACGTAAGAACTACTCTGTCACTGTCCTACTAACTAGACTCAATGGCTGTGTTATTCATTCGCCGCAAATGTAGGTCAACAGCATCAGCAGCATCATCATCAGCCACAGAATCAACATTCAACATCACTGCCAGAGCACACTAATATCTGTTAAGGCGGGGACCGGTGGCATCAGCAGTAGTGCCATTATTATTTTTATGTTTCAACTTACGTCTAAAGCGATGCATCGTTTGTTACACAGCCATAAAGCACGGTAGAAACACTTTGAAATTTTTGACATTAAACAATGGCGGTGGTATTGACGTCACTGGTGATGTTTAATGACAAAAAGAGGAGATTTTCTCTCATAAGCGTTTGTTATCTACAAATTGGTAAAAGTAAGCTGATGTTAAACAAACACCAACCCACAGTTCTCATAGTGATTACCGTGTGCACTGAACAATCAGACCGTTTGTGAAGTGGAAATAATTTGCTAGGTAAATATCAGAATTAATGAACTTTTATGATGGCAAACTCATCCAATGCTAATGTTTGTTGTTTGCGAATTGATGCGGATTTATTCTATTAGAGGAAACCGAAAGTGAAACTGCAAACGAAACTGAGTATCATCAGTGTAATGGTTTTATGAGAGCAATCAGTAGGAATGGCTGGGACAACATTCATCATCGACATCCACTTATCAATATCGGGATCATAACATCGATAGTTTTGGCATATAAATTGGAGTGTTCTATGGTTTAATTTTTTTTTTTCAATTAAGCATTGTACTGAAAACGCAATATTCTCCGTTTGACAACCTGTCCGTTTGCCAGTTATTGTTTTCATGGACTATAATCGAAGGAGTATAAGTGTGGGTTAAATGATATCTTTTCGAATGGTCATCAGTAAACTAAATAAAAAGTGGTTCGCTTTTCCATTGGTACTCGTATGTAGGAGAACGAGTATAGAAATTTCTGTCTGGTGAACTGATTTACGTATTCCTTCACATAATATCCATTTGCATTGCTGCAAAAGTACTTGGAGAAAGAGGGAGGACTCGAAAAATCGGCCAAAAAATTACCCAATTTTTATTTGAATTATTTATTTATTTATTTATTTGAATATTATCGTCTTCGGCGCTTTCTCAAGCGACATATACAGGGTTATCTATTCAATGATTTCAATATCGTCGGTCTGGCAAGGCTGTCAGCTGTTAAATATCTGCCATCTGAAGTGTTATTTATTTAGAGAAAGCTCTGCCATTCACGAATATATATCGTTTAATAACCAAAAAGCACAAAGATATTATTAAAACTTATTACAAAAGTGGTGCTTGAAACATGGACACTTTTCGTGTATTACGGGGTGAATATGGATCGTTTAATAATCAAAGAAAGCGAAGAACTTATTTAAACTTATTACAAAAATGGTGATTCAAACGTGGACACTTTTCTTGCATTACCGAGTGATTATAGTTGTCATAATCGACCTACTTACTGTACAAGGACTTGTCAAGATTATAAAGAAATTTGAAAAGGCTGGAAGCGTTACAGACGTGGTCAGGCTTCATCGCATTGTACGCACTGCCGAAAATATCGCTTCTAATAGTGAAAGCGTGGCGGCTTATCCGAATTTCAATTCGGAGTGCTATGGCCGTTTGATAACCGACTTTTTATGACCTGCAATTAAAGACTATGAATTGGATGATATGTGGTTTCAATGAGGCGGTGCCACAAGTCATACAACTCGACCGATTTTTGCTTTATTACATTAGAAGTTTTTTAAAAAGCGTTATTTCACGTTTTGGCGATGCCAATTGGCTACCAAGATCATGCAATCTGACGCCATTAAACATTTTTTGTAGAGCTACGTCACAGACCGTGTTTACGTGGATAATTCCCAAACGTTGGAGCGTTTGAAAGCCAACATTCATCAAGTTATCACCGAGATAACGCACGAAATGTGCGAAATAGTGATCGAAAACTGTCTCAAAAGGTTCTGCTG